>WNWK01035499.1:0-19729 GCA_009830355.1 Cherax destructor | reverse complement strand
TATATAATAATGTATCTCTCCCGCCTGCGTTCTACAGAGTACAGGTTTAGGGTTAGTGGCAGTATTAGTCTTCAACTTACACATTCATAGTACTATATATGCTTATATTTAAGTATAGTATATGTGTACATTGTATGGATCATCATGTATACACATACAGGCATGTATGTATATAAGCATATATTCTGCGATACTTGTCTCAGTGTATTTACACTAAGAAGTTCTGTGTCTCACTACATATACAATGAACGTTTCTATGTCTCACTACATGGAAATAAATGGTATAAAATACCCACACATTGGAAAAATAAACACATAAGCAGTATAATATGATCCTTTATTGGCAACGTTTCGCCCACACAGTGGGCTTTATCTAATCACAAACTGTTTGTGACTTGATAAAGCCCACTGTGTGGGCGAGACGTTGTCAATGAAGGATCACATTATACTGCTTATGTGTTTATATTTCCATGTCTCACTACATCTATGAAAGCTTCTATGTCTCACTAAATGTACAAGTGAAGCTTCTATGTCTCACTAAATGTAAAAGTGAAGCTTCTATGTCTCACTACATATGAGAACATAATAAAGAAGGAGCACTACCACAGACCTACTGGGACATCTTATGATCACTAATGAAGCTGACATGACAGACTATATAGGAACTTTTCAGTCCAAAAATAATATTTGGAAGAAATGTTTTCTAAGCAATAGGCGCGAACGAACGAACGAATACTCTCAGGTAAGTACCCACGAAGGGCGAGCGGGAAGTGTGGACAGACGAAGAATAGCTGGTGAGAGGAATGGCTGCAGTTGAAGAGAAAAGAGTCAGGACTAAACCCAACCGCTGAGCCTTGTGAAGCCGTTGGAACAGCAATACTGAAGCAGAAGAACACACTGAAGGCGGCATGCTTGCTGGCTGGCTGCATCTTGCTTGGTGTTGGATCATTCTTGATAGTGATTGGTCACTGGCAGGCGTCAGGAGCATGAAGACTGGGAAGGGAGGCTGCTACACGATGATTGGTCGACAGAAATGGCGGTGAAATGTAGAGGTTTACCAGGTGTTAAGACTGCTAATGTCGTCGGTGACGTAGCCATTGGTGAGCTTCTCAAACGAGGATTTTCGCAGGGTTTTGATTATCATCCTGACTTCCCTGTGTTCTGGTGTCTTGCTTAGTGGGACAAAAGAGTCGAGAAATTGTTGAGCTGGCCTGTCGAAATCTGGGATACAGGTGAACTTGATCTTTCCAGATGCGAGTCCTTCGCCGATTTCAAATGTAGATAGATCAGTCTTCTCTGTTGTAGAAGTGAAGAAGGTGACGTCGGTGTAATTTATATACTTTGGTTGCTGTACTGTAGGTTTTGCCCGTTTGGTTGGTGGTTGAAGTGCAGAGAAGGAAAAAGCTTGCGGCTCCTGCACTGTCTCTGATTGGTCCATCTCAGCGGCTGAAGGAGGAGCCTGAGGTGGTGGTGGTGATGGTGGTGGTGGTGGTGGTGGTGTTGGTTGAGCAGGCGTTGAGATGTTCAGTGGCGAACTGGTGCATTTGATAATGTCGGCTGATGGTGGTGAGTCAGGGAAGTTGAACTTGGGCATATTATTTAGTTCAAAAATCTCGTTGATGACAGTGTTGAATGAGCCAGGATTCGCCATGTTGGCCATGTGGGCATATATCATACAATACTGGATTTTGGTGGTGTCCATTGTTGGCGGTGTGACGACGGTGTTGGTAGATGGTAGTGAGGCTTTGAGAATCTTGGTGGTGTCTGCCTGAATCTTGGCGATAGCAGCATAGGTGGGTGATCTTGAAGATGACTGCTTCTGTGCTGCTTCTTGGGTCTTCTTCATAATGTCTTTGCGAGTGGGACATTTTGCAGCAAGAGTGTGATGGTCGTTGCTTTTACAGTTCAGGCAAAATGGTGTTGGTGGAGCAGAGACGGTGCAGGACCTAAAATCGTGTCCTTCATGGCCACACGTTGTGCAGAACTTTTTTTCCTTTACAGGGCAGTCGCTGGTGCTGTGAGCATACGAATAACAATTCCAGCAGTGAGGAATGTAGTGGTATCTTTCAGCTTCGATGCAGGTGGGGCTGACGAAGTAATAATAAACAGCAAGACCGTCGGCTAATGCAGTGGCAGCCATGTTCACATCGCTGAATGTGATCTTGAGCATAGATGAAGCTGTAGGTATTTTCATGATGCTCTCCACTGTGGCCCATGAGTTTTGATCTTCAATGGATGTCTTGAGTTCGTCGATAGGTTGAACTGTAAGAAGCTTATCAAGTTTCTTAAGGAAGACTGTCCTCCTTGCCCTGAGAGCTGGAGATGACATGACAGTAAATCCTCGACCAGTGAGAGTGGTGGTGGCTGTTGTAGTGAGAGTGGTGGTGGCTGTTGTAGTGAGTGTGGTGGTGGCTGTTGTAGTGAGAGTGGTGGTGGCTGTTGTAGTGAGAGTGGTGGTGGCTGTTGTAGTGAGAGTGGTGGTGGCTGTTGTAGTGAGAGTGGTGGTGGCTGTTGTAGTGAGAGTGGTGGTGGCTGTTGTAGTGAGTAGCTTCTCTGCTTCTTCATCATCGTTACACACGACAATAAATGCTTCTTTCAAGGTCAATATGGTGTTGAACTTCACCTGTAGCACACTCTTGACAGCAACCGCTAGAGCGAGTTTTGATGAATCATTCACAGTGCCACTGTTGGGTTTGATCTTGACACGATTTGCGTAACTCATCATGATGACCAAGCAAGGATGGAGACGAAGGTATAAATTCCCCTCCCCAACGGGGATCGTAGGGAGACTGAATACCAAGAGTCAGAGCTGCTGTGACCGCACTGGGCAGAGTCAACTAGCAGAGTCCATCTCGTGCTCGTGATAGCCTGCTGCTGTGTGCTGTGCTCTTGCTCATCAATAGGCGCGAAACGAAACGAATACTCTCAGGTAAGTACCCCACGAAGGGCGAGCGGGAAGTGTGGACAGACGAAGAATAGCTGGTGAGAGGAATGGCTGCAGTTGAAGAGAAAAGAGTCAGGACTAAACCCAACCGCTGAGCCTTGTGAAGCCGTTGGAACAGCAATACTGAAGCAGAAGAACACACTGAAGGCGGCATGCTTGCTGGCTGGCTGCATCTTGCTTGGTGTTGGATCATTCTTGATAGTGATTGGTCACTGGCAGGCGTCAGGAGCATGAAGACTGGGAAGGGAGGCTGCTACACGATGATTGGTCGACAGAAATGGCGGTGAAATGTAGAGGTTTACCAGGTGTTAAGACTGCTAATGTCGTCGGTGACGTAGCCATTGGTGAGCTTCTCAAACGAGGATTTTCGCAGGGTTTTGATTATCATCCTGACTTCCCTGTGTTCTGGTGTCTTACTTAGTGGGACAAAAGAGTCGAGAAAGTCTTGAGGTGACCTGTCGAAATTTGGGATACAGGTGAATTTGATCTTTCCAGATGCGAGTCCTTCGCCGATTTCAAATGTAGATAAATCAGTCTTCTCTGTTGTAGTAGTGAAGAAGGTGACATCGATGTAATTTATATATTTTGGTTGCTGTACTGTAGTGCTTGTCGTAGGTTTCGCTTGTTTGGTTGGTGGTTGAAGTGCAGAGAAGGAGAGAGCTTGCGGCTCCTGCACTGTCTCTGATTGGTCCATCTCAGTGTCGGAAGGAGGAGCCTGTGGTGGTGGTGGTGATGGCGGTGGTGGTGGTGGTGTTGGTTGAGCAGGCGTTGAGATGTTCAGAGGCGCACTGGTGCATTTGATAATGTCGGCTGATGGTGGTGAGTCAGGAAAGTTGAACTTGGGCATATTATTTAGTTCAAAAATCTCATTGATGACAGTGTTGAATGAGCCAGGATTCGCCATGTTGGCCATGTGGGCATATATCATGCAGTACTGAATCTTTGTGGTGTCCATTGTTGGCGGTGTGGCGACTGCGTTGGTGGGTGGTAGTGTGGCTTTGAGAATCTTAGTGGTGTTGGACTGGATCTTGGCGATGGCAGCATATGTAGGTGACTTTTGCTGTGCTTTTTTCAGGTTAACTTCTTGTGCTTTCTTCAGTACTTCACGGCGTGTTGGACAACGAGCAGCCAAGGTATGGTGCTCAGTCTTGCAGTTAAGACACTTGGGTTGAGTGGTGGTGGAGCAGGACTTGTAGTCGTGGCCTTCAGTACCACAGTTTGTACAGAACTTCTTGTCCTTGTTGGTGCATTCCTTGGTGCTGTGTAAGTACGAGAAGCAATTGTAGCATTGTGGAACAATTGTGTATCTTTCTGCTTCAATGAAGGCTGGGTTGATGTGAAAGTAATGTACTGCTATTCCTTCATCTAGTGCTTTCTCCGCCATGGTGACGTCAGTGAAGGTGACCTTCATCATGGACGGTGCAGTGGGAATTTTTAGAATGGAGTCGACCTTTGCCCAGGGGTTCAGGTCCTCTATAGATGTTTTGATATCAGCGGTGTCTTGAGCAGTGATGAGTGAGTCTAGGCGTTTGAGGAACACAGTCCTCTTAGCCCTCATTGCTGGGGAAGTCCAGATTTGGAATCCCCGTTCTTGAAGCTTGGTAATAGCAGTGGTGGTCAGTAGTTTTTCAGCCTCGTTGTCATCGGTGCAGACGACAATGAAGGCCGCCTTGAGTGTCAGGATAGCAGTGAATTTTACTTGCAGACTGCTGCTAACAGCAGACGCAAGTGCTAGCTTAGTGGAGTCATTTATAACTCCACTAACAGCCTTGATCTTGACCCTGTTGGAGTATTGCATCATGGTAGTGATGCTACACAGACGCAGTAAAGGTTCCCCTCCCCAACGGGGATCGCAGGGATGAGAATACTGGGAATGTGTGAGGTGTGTAAAGTGCTTGCTCTCCAATAGGCGCCGTCGTAAACTGGTTCAAATTAAAATAATTATATTTTATGAAATTCACGTTACAAAGCTTTTATATAAGTGTTTTTTTAAAAAAAAGGAAAAACATTTCTTTTCTAAAATTGTTTAGAAACTAAAATGTTGTGATTGACTTAAAAAACAAATGTATATTTATGTAATAAAAAAAAAAAATAATATATTTGCTCTAATCTTTGAGTTTTGTTAATTTTCTGGATCTTTCAAGGGAGACTAAACTATTAAACACTGAGATGTAAGACACCTGTTGTAGGTTCGCCGGTACATCCGGCGGCCCGGGTCTATGTAAGACACCAGCAGATATTGTTGATCATTGACACGTGGCAGGATAACTAACCCAAGATAACCCAGTATAATCCATCATAACCCAGGATAACCCATCATAACCCATCATAACCCAGGATAACCCAGTATAACCCATCATAACCCAGGATAACCCAGTATAACCCATCATAACCCAAGATAACCCAGTATAATCCATCATAACCCAGGATAACCCAGTATAACCCATCATAACCCAGGATAACCCAGTATAACCCATCATAACCCAGGATAACCCAGTATAACCCATCATAAAAGGGTAGTACAGGCAGCAGGCAGCTGCTATGGCTGCTCCTATATTTGACCATTCCCTGGGCCGTTGAGACTCCAGTGATGGTCTATTTGCAAGAACTGTTGCAACAACATACAAGGAACTTATAGTGACAAGAAAACTGACGGTGACTACAGCGAAGTGAACCATTTAGAACCAAAACAGGAGACCTTCATTCAAATACCAGACCCGCTACCAGACGTACAACCAGACCCGCTACCAGACGTACAACCAGACCCGCTACCAGACGTACAACCAGACCCGCTACCAGACGTACAACCAGACCCGCTACCAGACGTACAACCAGACCCGCTACCAGACGTACAACCAGACCCGCTACCAGACGTACAACCAGACCCGCTACCAGACGTACAACCAGACCCGCTACCAGACGTACAACCAGACCCGCTACCAGACGTACAACCAGACCCGCTACCAGACGTACAACCAGACCCGTTACCAGACGTACAACCAGACCCGCTACCAGACGTACAACCAGACAAACAATTGTTTTCCACCACACTGAAGTAACTGACTCAATATCAACTGCAGAGTGTTCAATGTGAAGTCAACACAAGGGAAAACCTGATTACAAATCGACAAGGAAACTGACAGGTTGTAGTGTAGTGTAGTGTCGGTTTCTTTTTTCTTCCCTCAGTGCCAGGTGAGGGTTAGTCAGTGTCAGGTGAGGGATAGTCAGTGCCAGGTGAGGGTTAGTCAGTGCCAGGAGAGTGTTAGTCAGTGCCAAGTGAGGGTTAGTCAGTGTCAGGTGAGGGTTAGTCAGTGCCAGGAGAGTGTTAGTCAGTGCCAAGTGAGGGTTAGTCAGTTACAGGTGAGGGTTAGTGCCAGGTGAGGGTTAGTCAGTGCCAGGTGAGGGTTAGTCAGTGCCATTCTTCTTCTTCTTGTTGATTCGCCGGGACTCTCCCGGCCCGGGCCTTGTCCAAGAGGTGGCCCGGCCTTGGCTCCCTTTCTCGGGAGTATCTCAGACTAACGTCTGCCATGGGAGGAGGTACTTGGGACATCCTCATCTGTGGGACCAACGGTCCCCAGGCCTAGCCACATTCCCCGCCCTCACGGGGCTCGTAGGGAGAAGCTAGGCCCATCTTTGGTCTGCCATCTTCCCCGCCCCAGTTGAGCTAAAGGGAATAGCAGTCTTGTGATCCGCAGGTGAAAGCAAGCTCTGGCTCAGGCACCTACCCTGCCCTAGAAGGGCTAGGCATGGTGTCGATCAGTCAGTGCCAGGTGAGGGGTGGAAGTGAACATTTAAACATGGCTGACTGGCATTCAATCACCAGCAAATGCCAGACGTGCAACTACGAAGAGACGTTCTAACCATACTGACAGTAGCTGACCATTATATCAACTGCACCAGTGTTAATGGCAGGGAAGCACAGGAGAAACTGATAAATCTACTAAACAAACTCCAAGGAAACAGGTTATAGCGGCGGTTCTTTCCCTCAGTGCTAAAGGTGGGAAGAAAGTGGATTAGAAAAGAATATGTTTTAATAGCTGACTGCCATATTAACTGACCAGTGTACATTAGGAGGGAAACATAGGACCAGTGTACATTAGGAGGGAAACATAGGAGAAAACGCCAAATCTAATGACAAAACTCCAAGTAATGTCAGGGACAGTAGCCGTTTTTTCCTCACTACTTTTAAAAATGGCTGACACATCAACTCTACGAGGACCAGTCAACAACGCGACCAGCCCCGCTAAATTGGATTGATGGGGCTTTGGAAGTACATCACTATTAATTAAAACTTTTTCTTACCCTGCAAGGTTGGAAATGACAAGAAGTGTGATAGGTGAAGCCGGACTGTGAAGTGATGAGTGAAGGGAGTTTCAAGTAAAGGGTGAGAGGGGGGGGGTGTTAACAAGCAATTTACTAGTATCCAGTGGTGATTTCTAGAGTAGTTACTAGGCCATTGCTAGGTGTCTGATAGAGTAGCTACTAAACCATTGCTAGATGTCTGATAGAGTAGTTACTAGGCCATTGTTAGGTGTCTGATAGGATCAGTGGTTTCTTTTTAATAAAAATAAAAATAAAATAAAATAAAGAAAAGAGATTTTTATTGTGAAGTGATAGAGTGCAGAGTGACCATGGCTGGCGTAAGAGTGACCATGGCTGGCGTAAGAGTGACCATGGCTGGCGTAAGAGTGACCATGGCTGGCGTAAGAGTGACCATGGCTGGCGTAAGAGTGACCATGGCTGGCGTAAGAGTGACCATGGCTGACGTAAGAGTGACCATGGCTGGCGTAAGAGTGATCCTTGCTGGCGTAAGAGTGAGCATGGCTGGCGTAAGAGTGACCATGGCTGGCGTAAGAGTGACCATGGCTGGCGTAAGAGTGACCATGGCTGGCGTAAGAGGGGTTCACGCCGCCATAATTATATTTCTCATGATACTGAATTTCTTTGAAGGAAATCAGTCATGGGGTCTGCAAAAGGTGAATGAGGTGATAGCTATCTGGAGAGTGAAAGCCCAACAGTGGCCATCCTACCAGAAACGTAAGTGCCCCAAGGTATGGCAACCCCACATACCCAAACAAACACAGTGGCGCACAGTTTTTATAGTGGCGCTGTTAAGTGGTGATATCCATACAAATCCAGGACCTCAATCTATGGTACAGGTGCAAAACAGACAGATAAATCATGGTGATAATGACGGTCTAGTAGCTAGGAATGATAACCTTAACTCCATATATGTATAATGCACAAATAGAACCATTCTTAATATCTCAGACACCACCAGACATATGTATACAATGTACTAAGGTACGAAAGAAGAACAGTAAACTTACGTTATACACAACATGTAAGGGGTGGGTGCATAATGGATGTGTGTTTGATTATGGTAATTATGCCAGATTTAATTTTGTTTGTAACAAATGCACTTTGGCACAGTTACCCTTTAGCAATGATGACATTCATTTACCTATTTTGAATGCTAATGATCCCTTGCCATTTATTGATGATTATGATTGTCTTATGAAACAAGCCTTCACTTTATTCATGTCAACGCAAGATCACTTCTTCCAAAATTGGCAGAGATTAGGATTCTAGCTAACAGAACTAGAGCGGCAGTTATATCCATCTCGGAATCCTGGTTGGATGATTCGGTGACTGACGACGAGGTCAAAATAGAAGGTTACAATATAAAACGCTTAGATAGGAATATAAAAGGTGGTGGGGTATGTGCCTACATAAGGAATGACTTAGCCTATAATAAAAGACCTGATTTAAATAACAATAAACTGGAGATTCTATGGTTTGAAGTGTTGCTTCCCAAGACCAAACCCATCTTAGTAGGAACTAGTTATCACTCTCCCACCCATGACCAGTTCTTAGAGGACTTTTCTAGAGTCTTGTCAGGACTTGATAACAATGTGGAGAGTAATACTGGGAGACTTCAACATCTGTTTTCAACAGCAAAATAACGGGCTATGTAAAAGGTATAAGCAAATTCTGGATTTGTATAGTTACACTCAACTAATTAATACACCAACCGGGATCACACAGTTCTCAGCCACCCTAATTGACTGCATACTTTGTAACCCCTCTGAGAACATTAGTCAGTCAGGCGTCATTACCACAGGACTTAGTGATCATTTCATCATTTACTGTACTAGGAAAATCACTAGGGAGCGGATAGGCCTACACACGACAATAAAAATTAGGTCAACTAGAAACTACAGTAAAGAAACACTGGTAAATATGCTACACAATTGTGACTGGTCATTGATAACAAGTTGCAAGGACGTAAATGATGCCTGGGAAAAATTCAAAACAATGTTCACTGCCATCCTTGATAATATTGCACCAGTTAAAGAGGTTAGGATTAAACGATGAACTGAACCCTGGATGACTACTGAGATATTAGATAATATGAAATTCAGAGACCAGTTGATAAAAAGATTTAAGGCAAATAAACAGGATATTGCAGCGCTAAATGAATTCCAAAGGGTGAGGAACAGAGTACAGAGGCATATAAAAGGCGCAAAGGCTAGGCACTATTGCTCAAAAATCGAAGACTACAAGAATAACCCTAGAAAGCTCTGGCAACAACTAAAACAGTTGGGGTATAGCCATAAACCCGTAGATAGATCTAACATAGTACTAAATGTTCATAACGAGGTATGCCACGAAACAACTAAAGTGGCAAATTGTTTTAATTCATACTACACAACTGTCGCCTCAACACTAGTAAGTAAGCTACCAGCTGCATCAAATACCTTTAACACAGACTCTGATAAGTTTAAAACATGCTATACCAATAAATGAGTAACTCCAAACAGTTGTCAACTAGTAAGTGTATCTCATGACTTCGTGCAAAAAGAACTAAGCAGGTTAAACCCAACTAAGAGCACCGGACCTGATAACATCCCGTCTAAGTTCCTAAAAGATGGTGCCTCTGAACTGGCAATTCCCATTGCTCACATAATAAATCTGTCCATCACCACTAATACAGTGCCAGAGGGGTTCATTGAGGCCAGAGTTACTCCTATCTTCAAGAAAAATAGTAGGTCTGATGTCAGCAACTATAGGCCTGTTAGTATACTCAGTGTAATATCCAAAATTCTAGAGAGGGCGGTGTACTGTCAAGTAGTTAAATATTTAAACTAAAGGAATTTTACAGGAATCAAGAGACACGGGAAGAACTAAAAGCCATAAATGAAATTGAAAGAAACCCTAAGTATTTCTTTTCCTATGGAAAATCAAAGTCGAGAACAACAACCAGTATTGGGCCCCAACTTAAACGGGATGAGATTCCACGCCCAGCCTTGGTTGTGTGCGGGTGTGCTGGTGGTGCTCCCTTGCGGCAGCTAGAGGCAACATCATTTTCAAACAATGGACGTCGGTTACAGGAGGAGAGTGAACACGGTTTGTGTTGACTTGGTACAGGGTGCCATATATCCGTCTAATGCAGAGGTTCTTCTGCCTGCAATACTACGAGACACTTTTGGATTATCGCATGAGGAGATTTATGGCATTTCGTTAAACGGTGCAAGGAGGATCTTCATCAAATTAGCTTGCACTGCAGCTTATCAACGAGTCGTCGATACATACCAGGAGAAAAAGTTAGTGTTACATCAAGGCCTAGAGGTATGTTTGAAAGATGTTTCTGCCACTTTTAAGTGGATTAAGGTGCATAATGTGCCCTTTGAATCCGGACAAGAGGATATTAAAGATGTATTTAAGAGTTATGGCATAATACATGCTGTAAACATAGGACGCTGGGCGCAGGGGTTATATGCTGCCGTTTTAGAGGGAACATACTCCATCAAAATTTCCTTAAGGAAACCTATTCCCTCTTATGTACTTATGGAGAATTTTCGCACACAGGTGTACGTCACATACCCAGGGCAGGTGAGGACATGTCGACTGTGTGGAAAGCCGGGTCACTTGGCTGCTGAGTGTAGCCAAAGGAGAGAGGATTGGCGTCGAGGTGGAGCAGAGCAGCGACAGAGAAACGAAGTAAGGAATGTAACGAAGGATGGAACAGAAGGAGGCATGGAGTGTGCGGCGATGCAGGGAGAAGAGAAGACATCATGGAGTGTGGAGGTGGACAGAACAGAGATGGAGATGGAGGAACAAAGGATGAGTGGGAAGACCATGGAGGTGGAGGTGTCAGAAGGGTAAAAGACTGGGACAGACACGGAAGAGGAAGGTATAACTGGTCAGGAGGCTGAGATTTTGAGGGATCTCAATGAGATTCTTGAAGGTGAAGAGCTGACATTGGAGGGGTCAACCAGTGAGGTGTGTGGCATTGGGGTTCTGGAGCAGAACCAGGAACAGGTGGGTGGTGGTGAGGCAGCAGGAGAGGGGTGTGGTAAAGCTGTGTTGGATGTCATACAGGTGGAGGTGGAGGTGCACAATGAGCAGGTAAATGAGGACCAGAGAGACAGGGGAGAATCTAGGAAGAGAACTGGTGAGGAGGCTGGTAATGATGTCCTCACACCAGCACAGAGACCTGGTAAGAAAATTTGGTCTGAAGTTGTAGTTGGACAACAGACGAGAGCTAGAGGTAGTGGGGGTGATAAGGGTAAAGGGGGGATGGGAGGTGACAGGAAGGGTGGGAGAGGAGGGGTGACAGGTATAACTTTGGAGAGAAAACAACCGAAACCAAAAGGGAAACCTCAACTGTTACCTTCCGGTGTTTAAGTATGAACGTGAATGGCCTTAAAAATGAGGCCAAACGAAAGTGGGTAGAAGTGACATTGATTAGGTACAGGGTAGATGTAGTGTTTTTTCAAGAGCACAATTATAGGTGTGGGTGGGATTTAAAGTTGAAAGTATATCAGTGTTTTGTGGTAGGTTCTGAGTTGTTCAAGGGGGGTGTGGTTGTGGGTATTAGGGACACGTGGCCTTTTGTCTTGAAGTCATGGGAAGAGGGAGGGGGAGAGTGGTGAGGGTTGATGGTCAATGGGGGGAGGTCCAGGTTAGTTTTATTGGAGTGTATATGCCGGCGATTTCGAATAATAGGGTCAAGGAACAATTCGTGAGGGATGAATTAATTTATGCTTTCAGGGGTCTGCCACAGGTGGTCATCATTGTGGGAGACTGGAATAGCGTTATTAGGGTTAGGGACATGGAGCCGAGAGGAACAGGTAGTGTTTTGAGGATCTTACGGGAAGTTTTGGATGCAGTGGGGGTTGTTGATGCGGTGGGAGGGCGGGGCGAGCCTGTAGAATTCACTTTTTTTAGGGGCAATTATGTGGCTAGATTGGATCGGATTTATGTTTCGAGAGCGGTAGGGGTTGAGAAAGTGGAATATTTGGATGTAGGTTTTTCAGATCACAAGGGTGTGTTGATGCAAGCGGGTTGGGAGGGGGCAGTGAGGGTATACTCGAGTTATTGGAAACTTAACGTGGCAATGTTTAATAGGGTAGAGGGGATGGTGGATTTTGAGGGATGGTGGGAGGGTCTGTGGAGGGGGGGAGGGGCATAGTACATGCGGCGAGGTAGTGGAATGAGTGTGGGAAGAAGGGGATAAAGGAGTACTTTGAGAAGGTGGGAAGGGAGGATGCTCGATATAGGCATGGTTACCAGAGGTATTTAGAGGGTTTATTGAGGGATAGTTATGGTGGAGAAGGCAGGGGAAGGCACACAGAGAGTGTTGAGGGAGTAAGAAGGGCTCTGAAAGACATTCAGTATGAGAGGTTTCACGCTTTATGGGTACGAAGTGGGATGGAGGAGGTTTTAAGGGGGGAAAAGGCGTCGGCGGTGGTGTTGAGGCAATTTCAGAAGCGTGGACAGGGTATGTTGCTGACATCTGTAGAGGTGGAAGAGGAGATGGGGGGGTATGAGGTGGGAAGAGTGTTGCAAACTACAGAGGGGATGACTGGTTATGCGGAGTGTTGGTTTGGTAGGAAGTTTGCAGAAAAGGAAAGGGATGAGAGGGCTTGTGTCCAATTATTAGGGGGAATTAATAGAAGGTTGAATGAGGATGATAGGAAGGCAATAGAGGGGGACATAACGGAAGAAGTTTGGGAGGCGGTTAAAGGGTTAAGGGCTGGAAAATCGCCAGGTATAGATGGATTACCGGGGGAAGAATACATGCAATACTGGCAGGTGCTGAGAGGGGTGCTAGTCAGGGTCTTCAATGACATGAAGGAGACAGGAGTAATGGAGGAGTCAGTTAGGACAGGAGTTGTAGTGTTAGTGCCTAAATGTAAAACACCAAAGGGGTTTAAGGACTATAGGACCATTGCACTCATGTGTACTGACTATAAGATATTTGCAAAGATTTTGGCTAATAGAATCAAGAGAGGTTTAGGGAATATGTTGCACGTGGGACAATTTGGGATACCAGGGAGAAGTTTTCGGAATGGTCACAGTAGAATAAAAGAGTTTATTGAAGTAAATCAAGGGGGGGGGTGTTGGGGCTGGATTGGCAGATGGCTTATGACAAGGTGAATAGGGGGGTGCTGTTAGATATCTTAGGAAGGCTAGGTTTTGGAGAAGAAATTGTAGGATGGGTAAAAACTTTATATGCAGAGGCGTTGATGAGGATACAAATAAATGGGATGGTTGGGTGGGCGGTGAACATGGGAAGGGGACTGAGACAGGGATGTCCTCTGTCACAGATCCTCTTTGCTTGTTTCCAAGATCCTTTTTATAGGGTAGTAGATGAGGGATTAAGGGTAGAAGGGGACATAGGGAAGGATAGGGCAGGGATAGTAGGTTATGTAGATGACACTACATTGTTAATAAAGACAGAGGAGAGTTTGAGATGGGTTAGAGGTTGGGTAGAGCTTTTTGGTCAGGCAACAGGAATGAGGGTTAATAGAAGTAAATCACACCTATTAGAGGTAGGTAGTTGGAGTGGGGGAACGTTGGGTTTAAGGGAGGGTTGGCAATGTGTAGAAGCTTTAAAAATCTGTGGGTTAGTGTTTTGTAGTGATGGCAGGGTAGCAAGAGAGAAGAATTCGGGGGAAGTGGTGGATTCGGCTTTGAAGCGAATGAGGGGCTGGGGAGTTGGGGACATAACGCTGTTGCAAAGGGTGGTGGTCATTAATGTTTTAATTTTTTAGTAAATTGTGGTTTAGAGCGGCGGTTTATCCATTATTAGATGCTGATGTGAAAAGGCTACAAAAAGGAGTGCTTAGGTTTATTTGGGGGAATGGAAGGCATTGGTTGAGTAGGGAGGTGGTGGAGACAAGTGTTAAAAAAGGAGGGATGGGTTTGATTCCGTTGAGGAGAAGGTTGAAAAGTGTGTTTGTAAAGCAGGAATTTATGATGAAGGGGGAGCTGAGAGGTAGAAGGGTGGGGGCAGTAATGGGTGAGGTTAGGAAGTGGTGGGGGGGTAGGGAGCTTAGGGAGTGTGAGGCGGTGTTACGGTACTCCTGGTGTTGAGGGACCCGGGAGTGTGAGAGTAAGCAGATTGGATAGGGCAAGTGTGAGGGAGAAGATAGTACGGGAGTGGAGGTGTATCCATTGTATAATTGGAAGAGTATTTGGGGTTGGTTAAAGGTGAAGGTGAGGCCTAGGGGGAGAGAAACCGGTTACAGATTCTTAAATGGGATACTGGTGGCAAAAGCTCAGTTGTTCGAGATGGGAGTCACAGGGATGGGTCTTGCAATAGGTGTGGTGAATGGGAAACGGCATTTCACGTGGTATATTTTTGTGAGGGGAGGGGGCGTGAGGGTTTGGATTGGGGGTGTTGGTATTGATTGGGGGAGCTTTTCAGTGTTAAAGGCGCTTTGTTTGGACTTTGGGGTGTGTGGGGAGGAAGTGCATAGCGCTTGGTTTATATAATGTTAGAGTTCGTGATTTTGTCATGGAGTATGAGGGGTTCAGATAGTGAGGTTTTAATTCATGCTTTGGCTGCAGGGATTTATAGAACAAAATGTAGGAATAGGGAGGTTTATGGCAGGGTTTGGGTTTCTAAATTTCTGGCTGCTTATAGGGTTTTGACAATGAAACAGTTGTTAGGAGTGGAGAGGGGGGGGTGTGTTTAGGGCTGGTTCCAAGTATAAGGGGGTTTTGGTGTGGTTGGGAGGGAGGGGTTTGGTGGGTGAGGTGTTTTTTTGTTAAGGTGGGGGAGGGTATGCGCGTGTGGGGAGGTGGGGGTAAGGGTTTAGTTTCAGGTTGTTTGAGGTGTGAGTGAGGTTGGTGGGGAGGTGTAAGGTAAGGGGTTTCGTGTATCGGGTGGGGTGTTAAAAAAAAAAAAAATATATGTATTGAATCTTATATATGTCAAGAGTGATGGGTATATGTTTGTAATGCATGGGTAGCATGTTGCATGGTTGGTTAATTGTGTTAGCAATAACATGAAGGTCACTGACCATATTAATTGTTTCATTGGGTATAGACTGTAAACTGTGGTCTTGGAGAGGTGATTATATTCATAATTTATAACAGAGTACAATTGTGGTAATTGTTTCGGTACTATCCAGTTTTAAGTTTTGAAGTATAGCTGAGCCTTGTTAATGTAACTTTGGTGTATGTGTTTTGATGTTCAATTCTTGTAGTCGAATAATGACTTCAAATGATTTATATGATATTTGTAATGTGTCCTTTTAGAGATGTACTCCTTCTACTTGACAGGAGGAGGTTTGTTTCGAGATATTAAGTTTTTTAGTCAAATGGTTGCAAGTAGGTTGAATAAGAAATTGATGTTGTATTGTACTTGGGTACTTAGGATACCTCAATATTTTTTGTGTAAGGAAGTTAAGGTATGGTGTAACAATTACGTTGTATTGATATGGGTATCATGTTTTTGAGATTGTGTGATGTTCTTTGTTTTGGTGTGATGTTGACACACGTGTATATGTATTTATATAGTTATTGATGATTGATCTGTATATAGGATGATAAATGTCCGGCAGGATTTGATATATTTTGCATAATACGTACAGTTAGTCGGGAATAAGGAAAGGGGATAATCGTGCTTTGTACGTATTATTTTATGTAACTAGTTTGTTTAAGAATTTTTCACGTATATGTTATGTACGTAATTTTAGTTTTGTTACCACTTGATTGTTAGGAATGTGTAAATATATTTGTATTATATATTATCTCCTTGTGGGGAGTTCTATAGGTTCTTTTGTAATAGTGTTTTCAAGAGATAACGTTAAAGCTTGAAAAAAAAAAAAAAAATTAGAGTTAAATGTAATGAAACATAAGGAAAAAAAAAAAATTTTATGTATAGAGGGGATAAGAAAATGTGTGGTTGAGTTTCAAGGGTGGGTTGGGTTGGCTGGGGTCAAAGTTTTTGACATCAGTCAGTGTGGCTGTCATGAGGAATGGGTACATGTTATTATGGGAATTCCTTTTTGGTAGATGGGATTAGGGGATGGGGAAATGTATAATGTTTTGTTTATTATATTTATCAAGTTAATGTGCTTATGATTATTAGTTTTGATGTAACTTGGTCTTCGGATGCAAGTCTGTCTTACTGGGTTTTGTATAGTGAGGAGTTATGTGTTAGTATATACGGTTGATGGTTGTATTTTGTGATAACCGTTTTGTAACAAAGTATCATTTTGTTTGTGTTTTGTATAATTTCTGTTTTAAATAAAATATAAAAAAAAAAAAAAATTTGGAAGAAGTGATCTTGCGTTGACATGAATAAAGTGAAGGCCTGTTTCCTAAAACAATCATAATCATCAATAAATGGCAAGGGGTCATTAGCATTCAAAATAGGTAAATGAATGTCATCATTGCTAAAGGGTAACTGTGCCAAAGTGCATTTGTTACAAACAATGAAATCTGGCATAATTACAATAATCAAACACACATCCATTATGCACCCACCCCTTACATGTTGTGTATAACTTAAGTTTACTGTTCTTCTTTCGTACCTTAGTACAGTGTATACATATGTCTGGTGGTGTCTGAGATATTAAGAATGGTTCTATTTGTGCATTATATATGGAGTTAAGGTTATCATTCCTAGCTACTAGACCGTCATTATCACCATGATTTATCTGTCTGTTTTGCACCTGTACCATAGATTGAGGCCCTGGATTAGTATGGATATCACCACTTAATAGCGCCACTATAAAAACTGTGCGCCACTGTGTTTGTTTGGGTATGTGGGGTTGCCATACCTTGGGGCACTTACGTTTCTGGTAGGATGGCCACTGTTGGGCTTTCACTCTCCAGATAGCTATCACCTCATTCACCTTTTGCAGACCCCATGACTGATTTCCTTCAAAGAAATTCAGTATCATGAGAAATATAATTATGGCGGCGTAAACCCCTCTTACGCCAGCCATGGTCACTCTTACGCCAGCCATGGTCACTCTTACGCCAGCCATGGTCACTCTTACGCCAGCCATGGTCACTCTTACGCCAGCCATGGTCACTCTTACGCCAGCCATGGTCACTCTTACGCCAGCCATGGTCACTCTTACGCCAGCCATGGTCACTCTTACGCCAGCCATGGTCACTCTTACGCCAGCCATGGTCACTCTTACGCCAGCCATGGTCACTCTTACGCCAGCCATGGTCACTCTTACGCCAGCCATGGTCACTCTTACGCCAGCCATGGTCACTCTTACGCCAGCCATGGTCACTCTTACGCCAGCCATGGTCACTCTTACGCCAGCCATGGTCACTCTTACGCCAGCCATGGTCACTCTTACGCCAGCCATGGTCACTCTTACGCCAGCCATGGTCACTCTTACGCCAGCCATGGTCACTCTTACGCCAGCCATGGTCACTCTTACGCCAGCCATGGTCACTCTTACGCCAGCCATGGTCACTCTTACGCCAGCCATGGTCATTCTTACGCCAGCCATGGTCACTCTGCACTCTATCACTTCACAATAAAAATCTCTTTTCTTTATTTTATTTTATTTTTATTTTTATTAAAAAGAAACCACTGATCCTATCAGACACCTAACAATGGCCTAGTAACTACTCTATCAGACATCTAGCAATGGCCTAGTAGCTACTCTATCAGACATCTAGCAATGGCCTAGTAGCTACTCTATCAGACACCTAGCAATGGCCTAGTAACTACTCTAGAAATCACCACTCGATACTAGTAAATTGCTTGTTAACACACACCCCCCTCACCCTTTACTTGAAACTCCCTTCACTCATCACTTCACAGTCCGGCTTCACCTATCACACTAATTGTCATTTCCAACCTTGAAGGGTAAGAAAAAGTTTTAATTAATAGTGATGTACTTCCAAAGCCCCATCAATCCAATTTAGTGGGGCTGGTCGCGTTGTTGACTGGTCCTCGTAGAGTTGATGTGTCAGCCATTTTTAAAAGTAGTGAGGAAAAAACGGCTACTGTCCCTGACATTACTTGGAGTTTTGTCGTTAGATTTGGCGTTTTCTCCTATGTTTCCCTCCTAATGTACACTGGTCCTATGTTTCCCTCCTAATGTACACTGGTCCTATGTTTCCCTCCTAATGTACACTGGTCCTATGTTTCCCTCCTAATGTACACTGGTCCTATGTTTCCCCTCCAATGTACACTGGTCCTATGTTTCCCCTAATGTACACTGGTCCTATGTTTCCCTCCTAATGTACACTGGTCCTATGTTTCCCTCCTAATGTACACTGGTCCTATGTTTCCCTCCTAATGTACACTGGTCCTATGTTTCCCTCCTAATGTACACTGGTCAGTTAATATGGAAGTCAGCTATTAAAACATTCTTTTCTAATCCACTTTCTTCCCACCTTTAGCACTGAGGGAAAGAACCACCGCTATAACCTGTTTCCTTGGAGTTTGTTTAGTAGATTTAGCGGTTTCTCCTGTGCTTCCCTGCCAGGGGAGGGAGGAGCATTTTTGAACTTTTTTTTTAATTTGCAAATATTTTATTGGGAATATTCTCTTTGAATTAAGCAGCATTTGAAACATAGACACTGAGTTTTTAGTGACGTTTTACCTTAGAGTTATATAGAAAAAAAATAAAATGCCCTGTTTGATAGAGCTTATGGCAATCCCGTTTCTACAAAATTATTACGACATACAATATTCTAATTTAGATCAGATGAAAGAGGAAGAGTTAGGCTATAGAATTACAGGGCAAGTTGAGCTTCCTCTCAATAGATTGCATTATACGAATTATTGAAATCCTTTTTTTTTTTTTATTTGGGAAAAGAAAAATCACTATCAAGAAACCGTAAAACATATCGCAAAATCGCTCTCTAGTTCGATAGAACCATCATTCCTCTATACCCCTGCGAAAGAATCATGATGCTATGATAAATACTCTTTGCATAATCGGGATTACAATGTCAATAACTTACTCTGAGATATTGGCACTTACAGGCTTGGGAAGTGGTTAGCCACCTTTTCGGAGCAGTACTTCCCACCACACTTATCGAAGGCTGTAAGGCCACTGAGAGGTGTCTGCCTGAGCTCACCACACCACCACTCCTCACAGAGGTTGCCATGTAGTATTTAAAATGAAACAATCATAAAAACAAATTTTAGGGAAAAAAAACTGACTAATCAGCAACACATCTCTGCGCACACAAAAAAAAACTTTTAGTATAAACATACTTAGAAATATGATAGAAATAAGCAGATTGCATCAACTTGTTGACAGAATAAACACTATTTTTGGTAAGAAAAATATTTTTCCATAAGTTTTCAATTTTAATTTTTTTATATATCGAAAAATGCTCCTCCCCCCCTTACCATTAACACTGGTGCAGTTGATATAATGGTCAGCTACTGTCAGTATGGTTAGAACGTCTGGCAGTAGCTGGTGATTGAATGCCAGTCAGCCATGTTTAAATGTTCACTTCCACCCCTCACCTGGCACTGACTAACCCTCACCTGGC
>WNWK01035498.1:0-19730 GCA_009830355.1 Cherax destructor | reverse complement strand
AACGGCCTGTTTATCCAACTGAACATTTTTTGGGGGGACAACCTTCAGCCTCTACATAGTTTTTTAATTCCCCCCCCCCTTTTTTTCACCCCAAATTTGTCAGAACTGGCAGCCTCACCATGCCTTATCACACTGTGTATGCCACTACGCTTTTTAAATCTGTCAAACCACCCTTGCTGGCTTTAAATTGCTCACTTAGCACCATTGCAGGCATTTTTTGACAGATCTTTGCAACTGCCTTGTTTTTCAGATATTATCCCTGCAAAACATATCCCCCCAATTTTTTCATTGATCCACACCAACAAGAAAGTCTCCACATCTTGCAGTATTTGCAATCTCTGTTTTGTGACCATACTTGCACTTTTCGCAACAACAGTTTCCTTGATTTCTTTCCTTGGGCCCGATGGAAGCATGGTTTTAGGCTTTGCCATACAGCCTGGCCAGCTCAGCGACACATACCCACTTTCATTTTTACAATTATCTTTTTTTTTCAGTTCTACCGTGTTTCTGACCTTCTTTACCACAGGGTTGGCACAGGAGCTTTTTTTGGGGCCCCATGGTGACTTTTTTAGCAGTTGCAAGCACTAAAACAATGGAATAATGACAAATGTATGGTATAAACCGGGGTGACCGCATGCAAACAATGGCACACTGACTCTGAATGGAGTGGGGCCATGGGGGCCACGCGTAAGCGTCCGGGACGAATTACTATCTCCGAGTGGATCTACGATCACCGAACCAATATTTTTACAAAAAAATTTTACTAACTCCGAATTTTACAAACTCCGATGACTATGAACTCCGGGGGTCCACTGTATAGTTATTCTCTATAAAATGTATTTTTTGTTAATATTTTTGGGTGTCTGGAATGGTTTAAATTTGGGATTTACATTATTTCTTGGGAAATATTGCTTCAGTTTTCGACGATTCGGTTTTCATCAGACTTTTTGAATGGATTAGTCATGAAAACCGAGGTTCTACTGTATAGCATTTTGGATTTTGGGTTATCCTATGTAATTTACAATATGTATGATAACTGTACTTATGTGTACCTGTGAGATAGAGACAGAGATAGATACAGACAGACAGAGATACAGACAGCCAAAATTAATCAGCCAGCCAGCCAGCCAAACACCAACCCACCCAGCCACCTAGCCGCCTTCCGAACATGCATTATACATGTTCCAGAATCATTTCTTTTTACTTAGGTGTAGGTTATAAGACATTCTGGCAGGATGACACTACCATTGGTATGAAAATTGAAAAGCTGTTGCACAAATGTTGCACATGGGTTATTATCAAGGTTTTGACATTTCATCAACCACTTGTGGCCACATCCATCCAAAGCCACTAAACTCTGGGTCACCATCACTTTCCTCTTAAAAGGGGAGTGTTAATACGACATGGCATCAGTGAATCCTTGGTGTTTGCAGTGCTTTTGCTCTAGCTGGCACTGAATTGAACTGGTGCTCCCACAAGGTACAAAGTGGTCCCAGATTTTTTAATACCTGAGCACAAAGAGTGTTAAGACTCATTCTATACTGACCAGGCATCTCAGGCCAATCATGCCAAATTTGGAGACAGGCAAAATAGAACGTTGATCTTCGTTCGGAGAGCTACCAGTGAAAACGTAGATCTATGTTTGGACAGTTTAAGGGTTAAACAAATATTTACCAAATGCCAAATACCTTTTCCTAGAGACAGGTTTCACTTACATTTACAGTGGACCCTCGTGTTTCGGTCATTCCGAATATCAGTTTTTTTGTGTTTCGAGCGCTTTTTTCGGTCAATGTTTTTTCCGTGTATCGGTCCGTACCAGACCTGTCCGCCTGCCTGCGCTTGCGCGCCTCGCCACGCAGGATGCCAGTCTAGCGTTGTTTACCATTGAGAGCACATTACCCAGCGTGCTCTTTCAAACATTCACAATACAGTGGTCCCTCGACTATCGTAATTAATCCATTCCAGGAGCTATTACTTAACATGAAAAATACGTAATTCGAAACCTTATTTCCCATAAGAAATAATGTAAATACAATTAATCCGTTCCACCCAAAAATATTCACATACTAAATAATAAAAAACAGATTAATAAATAACATTTACTTACCTTTACTGAAGAGAGTTGCAGGCATCTGGAAGATAGGGTAATGAGGTAATGAGTAATGAAGGTCCTGTTGGGCATTTTCTTCCAAAACAGGCCTGTTTCATCACAATTAAACACTTGTTGGGGAAGGAATTCTTTAGCCTCTATGAAGGGGAATCCCCACTCCCGCCTTCCCTGCTACACTCCCTGCATGCCTGCTACACTCCCTGCATGCCTGCTACACTCCCTGCATGCCTGCTACACTCCCTGCATGCCTGCTACACTCCCTGCATGAATGCTACACTCCCTGCATGAATGCTACACTCCCTGAATGAATGCTACACTCCCTGCATGCCTGCTACACTCCCGGCATGCCTGCTACACTCCCTGCATGCCTGCTACACTCCCTGCATGCCTGCTACACTCCCTGCATGACTGCTACACTCTCTGCATGCCTGCTACACTCCCTGCATGAATGCTACACTCCCTGCATGAATGCTACACTCCCTGCATGAATGCTACACTCCCTGCATGAATGCTACACTCCCTGCATGAATGCTACACTCCCTGCATGAATGCTACACTCCCTGCATGAATGCTCACTCCCTGCATGAATGCTACACTCCCTGCATGAATGCTACACCCTGCATGAATGCACACCTCATGAATGCTACACTCCTGCATGAATGCTACATGTGACTGAGCATATGGTGTTCACAGTGACAATCACTAAACCACCAAAAAAGACACCAAATGTATTGTGAATGTTTGAAAGAGCACGCTGGGTAATGTTCTCTCAATGGTAAACAACGCTTCACTGGCGTCCTGTGCAGGCGCAGGGCAGGCGCGGAGCAGGCGGACAGGTCTAATACGTTATGATACACAAGTCCATTTACGATACACGAAATTGAAAAAGGTTACGTAACACGAGTTTTACGATATATGAGCCTTACGATACTGGGTCCACTGTACATTTGTTGTGTTTATTGCTGGTTTAGGATTGTCACTGTGAAATAAGTCACCATGGGTCCAAAGAAGCTTCCTAGTGGCACCCTGTGGTAAAGAAAGTGAGGAATGCCATCGAAGTGAAGAAGGAGATTGTAGAAAATATGAGAGTGGCGTATGTGTGAGTGAGCTTGCCAGGATGTACGGAAAACACATCTACTATCACTCCATCCTGGCAAAGAGAAAAGAAATCAAGGAAGCTAATGTTGCAAAAGGAGTTGATATGTTAACGAAAAATAGATCGAAAACAGTGGATGAGGTTGAGAAGTTGCTGGGGGTGTGGATCAATGAAAACAGATAACGGGTGATAGTATTTCCACGCCGATAATTTGTGAAAAGGCAAGGCAGTTGCACGAGATCTTGTCAAGACAATGCCTGCAACCAGTGCTGAGGTGAGTGATTTTTAAGCAGCAGAGGCTGGTTTGAGAGGTTTAACCCTTTAACTGTCCACACGTAGATCTACGTTCACTCGCGTACTGCTCTGAATATTTAAAAAAAATCATAGAGTGCATTTATAAACAGGATAGGCTAAAAAAATTTTTAGGGCCAGTACTTACCGAGATATAAGCCCGCGAAGTTGGTGCTAAATGATGTGGTGTCGGCAACAGGAGCACTGCCGCTACAGAAACAATAAACATTTATCATTTTTTTTCTATTTTTTTTTTTTCTGTTGTTTTCATGCTATGATAATAATGTTTTGATGCAGATCTTTTGATATTGCCAATTCTTGTTTAGACACAAATGTTTGGTACTGAATTAGTAATCATATCACTAAACACACATGTTCACACTGATTGATGAATTTGTACACCTGGTTCAATCACATACTATTGTTTACATATATATACAAGGTATTTACAGATCCCATTTATGTTTCTAGAAATCCACCACTGTATGATACTCCAAGAAGCATGGATTCATACAGAGTGCCACTCCACATTGCTGACACATGTATCGTGTGTCTTTTCGCACTTGAGTCGCTGTGTATGTAAGCACACAACAACACCTTTTTCTGAGAGTACTTCTTCTTTGGAGTAGATGGTAATGGTATCAGGCAGTGACAGTTAGGGATTATTCGTTAAGCACTTCCCTTCTGGTTGTGGGGTGACAGGTCGCTGTTGTGGGTGACAGGTCGCTGTGGAGTGGCAAGTATAGGTGTGGTACCATACTTTCTCGCTATCTGCTTGATGACATTTAGGTGAATTCCGCATATTGTTGTCGCTTCCCAGTCTTTATTTCAACATGTTGAAGGCATTGAGCATTGCAATGTCAACAAGGTGGAGAAACACTTTTATATACCACTTGCGACTCCTACGAACACAGTCAACAAAGCCTATCATCATGTCACACTTATCAACTAGTCGCATAATGTTCGTATAGTCGATGACAACAGCTGGTTTTTCAACAGGTTGATTGTTGAGCTTGCTGATTCTGTCTGTTTGCACCATCTCGTTTCTGTGGATGGTTGACAGCAATGTCACGCCCTTTGTCATGCCATGTCAGTGCCATGATGTCATTGGCATGAAATGCTTGCACTACACTTCCTCCAGTGAACTTTGGCATGTGTTTTCTATTTCTTCTCACTGTTCCACATATATCAGTATTGTTCACACGTAGGAAATCAGCAAGCATAGGGCTTGTGTACCAGTTGTCTGTGAACAATGTATGACCTTTGCCAAGGTATGGTACATCATCTTGCGAACAACATCACCAGAAATGCCCAACATGCGCCTGGTATCATCGAGTGTATTTTTCCCTGTGTAGATAATGACATCCAACACAAGACCAGTCTCACAGTCACACATAACAAACAGTTTTATACCAAAGCGATTACGTTTGCTTGGTATATATTGTTTGAATGACAGTCGTCCCTTGAATAGAATCAAGGACTCAACAACAATGTTCTTGAATGGATAAAAGTAGGCACTGAATTTTTGCTTGAGATACATAAACAATTCCTGGATTTTGTAAAGGAGGTCATTTCAGTTTTGTGTATTCCTGTCTGAGAAATGCAACCTTCTTAGCAACAGAATGAATCTGTTGCAGGACAGGAGGTCACGGAAGACTGGAGTGCTAATGAAGGAGTCTGTGGACCAGTAGTTTGCTATATTGTTCTTATATGTGTGTGGCATAAGCATGACAGTGCCAAGGAATAAATACATTTCAGCCACAGTTGTATTTTTCCACCTGTGCAGCTGTGACGATTCTGTAACATCTACATGGTCCATTGTATACTGGTAGTACAGGTTGGTCTGGGTAACAGTCAGGTTCATTATCGGCTCATCAAAGTATAGTTGAAAATAGTCTAACTCTGTAGACTCATTTGTGATGGGACAGTGTGGCATGATGCCACTTCCACTGTCATCAAAATTAAAGGATGTGGCACGAATGGTGTATGTTCAGTCCAATTCAATTCACGATCAGCTGGGCAGGGTGGACCTGTGGCATGGGACGTGGGGAGAGAGGAGGAGGGACGGAGTGGGGCCAGCACATGGTTGAGAGGGTGCCGCGTGGTCCTTTGTCTGTCCACACACCGCGCCACTGGACCAGGAATCATGCCACCCACCACCTCTTCCTCCATCCCAGCATACTCTCCTTCATTATCACTATCAGTGGCAGGGGTTCTGGATTGGACCTGCCAGACCCTTGCCTCTGACTGCATATGGCACACTGCCTGAACGTAGGTAATGACGCCCAAAAGCACGGTTCACTGGGGAATAATGATAATCACTTTCACTCGACGAATCGTCTATGGACATAAAATCGATTTCATCATCATCACTTATATCACTTTCACTATTGTCATTATTATAACACATGGAAAATGATAATTTCCTCTTCGGAGTTGCCTTTGGGTAGTAACACTAGCAACCCCAGAGGTGCTGGGCTGAGGGTCTGTGTACACTGGCCACCCCAGAAGTGCTGGGCTGAGGGTCTGTATACACTGCCCACCCCAGAAGTGCTGGGCTGAGGGTCTGGTATGGCCACACTGGCCATACTGCACCCCAGAGGTGATGGGCTGAGGGTCATCTGGTATACATAGTTTCACTAATTCCTGATTATTAGTGGCTGTATCACTGTCTAATCCACTAAACTGCGTCCTACCACTTTCCGAGAATAGTAGAGTGTTAATACGACGAGGTGTGAGTAAATCACGAGGATGTGCCATGATGCTGACCCACGATGAGCTGAACTAATGGGCTCCCATGCCCAGTGCGTCCCCGATTTCATACTGCGCATCACTGTAGGGCGCATAGACCGCTTTTTCACTTTCTAGGCGAATCAGTCACGCGCTAAATTTGAGCGTAATGAAATAAACGGAGATCCTACGTTCGACCAGACGCGACTAAACGTATATCTGTCTGACAGTTAAAGGGTTAAGAATCTATGGCATACACAGTATTTTGAGGCATGGGAGACAGCCACTCAGACAAATGTGCAGCTCAAAATTGTGCAGAATCAGGGTTCGTGAACACTGAAAATTTAAACCCCAACAATTGTTTAATCTGTGATGAAACAGGCCTGTTTTGGAAGAAAATGCTAAACAGGACCTTCATTACTTAGGAGGAAAAGGCTCGCCAGGACACAAGCCTATGAAAGACAGGCTAACTCTCATGATGTGTGGCAATGCAAGTGGGGATTTCAAAGTGAAGCCTTTACTCGTGTATCACTCTGAAATCCCAGAGCCTTCAAGAAACACAATGTTAACAAGAAAATTTGTGTGATTGGAAATCAAGTCACAATGCATGGGTCACAAGGTCATTTTCGAAATGGGTGATGAGTGTTTGTCCCAAGTGTAAAAATACCTTCAGGATAAAATTTGGGACTCAAGTGCCTCCTGGTACTGGACAATGCTCCTGCACATCCTCCAACTTGGAAGACCAAATGTCTAGGGACTTCAAATTTATAAAATGAAGTTCTTACCTCCTAACACCACTCCTCTCTCCAGCCCATGGACCAGCAGGTCATTTCTAACTTCAAGAAACTGTACACCAATGCAGTGTTTCAGAAGTGCTTTGAATGACCTCGACACTGAGTGACCCTTAGAGAGTTCTGGAAAGATCACTTCAATATCATAAATGCATAGGCCTTATAGGTAAGGCTTGGGAGGGAGTGACTCCAGGACTTTGAACTCTGCTTGGAGACCACTGTGGCCAGATTGTGTCAACAGAGGGATTTTGAAGGATTTGCAGCTGACGACCCTGTGCCTGTTGTGGAAGATATTGTGACATTGGGGAACAGCCTGGGGTTTTAGGTGAGTGGTGAGGATGTGGAGGAGTTGGTGGAGGACCACAGGGTAGAGCTAACAACTGAAGAGCTGCAAGAGCTTCATCTGGAACAGCAACAGACCACAGCTCAGGAACTTGCTTCAGAAAGGGAGGAGGAGGAAAAGGAAGAGAAGGAGGTGCCTTCTGCAGAGATTAAACCCTTTACCAGGCCATGAATCAAATTTGAGAAAGTGCAACATTTGCAACCCATATTCTGATAATATAAGCAATGCTAAGACCTATTTATTTGTGGTCCTTTTTCAAGTTTATTTATTTTTGGTCCATAAAATGGCCTTTTTGGCGGAATCAAATATGAGGCCAATCCCAACAAAGATTAAACTATAGGTGACAGATTCGCATCATATTTGATGCCATTCCTGACAACGGCATGTGTCTAAAAGAATCATAACAGCTACTAATAACTGATAATAAAAGGCATATATATACATTTAAGGTTTATTAATAAACAACTGGGTTAAACCAAAGGCACAGTAACTTTATTTCAATAATTTTAACACATTTATAGTATTTGACATTATACAAAAATTGCAAAAATGTTACAAAAATATGGATATGGCACCAAATGAGTATCCTTTCTGTATTTATTGTGACAAACATTTTTATCAGAGGTATTTATGCATCTTGTTTCTTATGGAATTCCACGAAACAATGTCTGGTTGAGTTTAGACCAGAAGGAACAAGAAAAGGACGAGTAGATCCTTTTGTCATTGGTGTTGCGATATTTACATGAAAGCCTCTTTGTAGAAACTGGCCAGTGAGGTAGTGTTTCATCATATCTTGTATCCTCATGATTTCTTTTTCCATAGCGAATGAAATTTTCTTCAATTGAAGAAGACCGTGAAGTTGAACAACTTGGATAGGATCTCATGCTCCTTGGGATTCCCTTGGTTGGCTTTCTTGCTGAATGGGAGATGGAAAACCAGAAATCCTTGAGGTTCATGTATTTCTCTTTCAGAGCAGCACAGTCACGCCTGTACAACAACCAGCCATTGACACAACAAAGATCAATGACATATCCAAACAGCCTCATGTACCAGTGTTTTGCTTTGAGTGGAGACTTGTAGAGGTGCACCAACATATCATTCTTATCTATGCCTCCCATATGGGCATTATAACTCTTTATGACTGCAGGACAGTCAACATCCACCTTTGTTTGTTCTCCTTGCTGTACCTTCTAGTAGACAAATCTTCATGTTCATCTTCACTTGAAGAGGAAGCATCTTGCCGTGGTGGCTCATATTCATCCGCAGAATCCACTTCCTCATTACTGTCACTGTCATCACATAACTCTGGCACAATGTAATCCCTTTTTCTTTGAGCCCTTGATCCATAAAACATTTGTGTTTAACTGAAATGAACAGAAAACACAAAATGAGCATCGAAATTGAGCAAATTTTATATATTTACAAGGTAAAAGCACTCATATATCAATGTATTTGATTCAGCATGCAATTGGTAGCTATTATTGACAAAGATGGCCTTATTGGTATTTGTTAATATATGATATATGATACCTTCATTGGCAAATATGTTATCACCATTGTCTGTTTTGGCCTCACATATGATACACTCAGTGGCACGTGACATTCTATACTTGTCAGGCCGAGCCTCATAAATGATACCAAAAATGTAAACAAAACTTCAAGTGCATTCATTTGTTACTTATAAATACTTCAGGCAATTCATTTGCATCTCAAAATGAGGATAAAACATTCAATAATGCACTGAAACACATTCAGTAACTTACCAACATTCTGGAGTGGTGTAAATTGGTGAAATATCAAGAGAGTCAGGCTGGAAATGCTCCTCCTTCAACACTTCAGACAGTACTGAAGACTTCTGGAGCTCCCAGCCAATAGCAGTCGACAACACCCAAGTGACAACACATTCAAGCTCTGCCCAGAAGGCTTGTGATTGGTTGGAGTGAAATTTGAAATCTCTCTGCGGATATGCTTTGTGCTCATGGCGCCATGAAAACCATGCTTTTTGCGCCTTGTATGTGATGCCAGCGCGGTATAGGGTTAAGGAAATTTGTTGTATGTAGACTAAGGTGCAGACATTTGTTGAAAAACACCATCCTGACCAAGCTGAAACAAGCCATATCTGCAACATGTTTAGTGACAAAACCTTGTCCCACTTCAGGGACATGTTAAAGAGGCGCCAGAAACAGAGCACTCTGGACACTTATTTTTCTAGACAAGGTTCTAGTGACTCTCAAGCTGGTCCTAGTGGCATTAAAAGAAAAAGAAGGGAAGTGACCCCAGAGAGGGCCTTGTCATCTGAAGTCTTTTGGAGGGATTCCCTTCCAACTAGTAACTCCTCCCTATTTCCTCCTCCTCATCTTCCAGAAGCCAGCATTAGTCTTCAATAAAGGTATGTAATACTGATTTAATTGTTAAAAAAATTATTTATTGGTGAATATTTTTGTCTGGAACGGATTAATTGCATTTACAATAATTCTTATGGGGAATATTAATTCAGTTAAAGGCCTAGCTCCTGGAACGGATTAAGGCCGCTAACCGAGGGTCCACTGTATATATGTTTGGACCGTTTACGGGTTAAGAAATGTTTTGTATGAACTCGCAGGATAATGTTCACTCAACCAGAAACAATGTTACACTGCCTGAGAATGTGTGTGGGAGGCGGGCTTGCGGGCTTTGTATGTGCACTGGGACTGGACAGGTTCCGTACCATCAACGAAAACGGAGCCAATATTTCCACGAAAAAAGTGCGCAAAAACTGAAATCGGCGAAAACGGAGATACATGAAAGCCGAGGGTACACTGTATAGTTTACATGTGAAGTCTGAACATTTTCAAAGCAATTTAATTCTTATTTTCTTTCCTTTTTTCTTTTATCTATAGGGTAATTACTATGATATATATTTTATGCAATTCATTTCTTTTTAGTGTTCTGTTTAATTAAAATGCTTAAATCGTACCAAGAAAATTTCTTTGAATATTTTACATATGATTATAGGTGTACTACTCCTTTATTGCTATATTCTTTTTAAGTCATATTTTCCATATTGTTTCATCTTATTTTAAGAGGTATAAAGTAAGATAATTTGCTTCTGTTTCAGTTGGAGGAACTGGGTGTAGGAGGAAGTGCAAATGGTAGCACAACCAGTAGCAGGTAAATGTACTCACAAACCCATCTGAGCAAGATGATCTTGTCTCCCGCACATAGTAACATAGTCACTTGCTTGGCATTACTGAAATGTGGTTTAGATGGCAAATGTACTAAGTCACAGCAATATACAGAAAGTCTTAAATTCTATAGACCTTTCAATATGAGTTTTTCTTCTTTTTAACAAATCTCTGGTTGTGTGTTGTGAGCCTCCAATGTGTGTTGAACATTGTGTGTCAAATTACATTTTGTACATAGGTATATACAAAGTTTATAAATTATTAATTTGTTTGCTCACAGATATATTGTATCAAAACCATTAAAGTTACTGGAAGGTATTTTTTTTTTTTATGCATTGAATTTACCTTAATGTGAGAACAAATAATATATTTTATCTCAGTCATTTATCTTGTTCTCCGTCAACTTCCTCCCTCAGGAGGATGACCTAGTGTAGAAAACTTCAGTCTTATTATTTAAGAAATGAAATCTTGCCAAAAATGGGAATTTATTCCTGGGTTAACTACTTACTGTAGTTGTTTTATAATGCTTGGTATTGCAACAGCTAGTTTTGGCTGATTCATGTTTAATAATGAAATAAAATAACTTTCATATACAGTATATTTTTAAAAATGTAGATTATTTTTTTTAATGCCATCTATCTCTATTAAACTGTATTATGAATACATATGGTATATTAATGAAATAAATCTTCACTATGTGTAAAGGTGCCATGTAAACTGATTACTGAAGGATGTAACTTGAACAATTAGAATATAAATAGTTTTTAAATGGGATATGCAGTAATTTTCTGTTTTTTTTTTTTCAAGATCTTTAGATATTGATGATAATTTAAATGGTAAAATGCACTTAAGCAAAATTATAATAATGAAAAATTGTAGAATGAATTAAGGTTAATTAAAATATATAAATCTTAAAAATTATTTAAATTGCTATATATATAATTTTTTTTACAAATTAAATCAATGAAGGTTGTCACAGAATTTATGCTGTGGATTGAACTTTCCAGGAAAAAAGAAAAGACAGGTTAATGGGTTGTATTCTGCCTTAATGTTTACTAAGAAAGTTTAACATAAGGATGTCCCTCCATATATAAATTAGATTATCATAGAGATTGATTAAAATAAGTGATTTTCATATTGGTTAATAAAGTATTAATCAGTTCTATAATCTGTTTTTAAAAATCTCTTGTGCTGAAGCTGTTCTGATAAGCTTCAGTGTTTGGTAATGTGTCACTTGTGCTGAAGCTCTTCTGATAAGCTTCAGTGTTTGGTAATAGTGGCACTTGTGCTGAAGCTCCTCTGAAAAGCTTCAGTGTTTGGTAATGTGGCACTTGTGCTGAAGCTCCTCTGATTAGCTTCAGTGTTTGGTAATAGTGGCACTTGTGCTGAAGCTCCTCTGATAAGCTTCAGTGTTTATAATTTGTGCCAACAAATTTCTCATCATAAGTTGAATATGTTACTTATATAAAACACAATGTTGATTGTTATGTTATAGTTTGTGTTTTTACTAAAAGAGTTGGATATTATGTAACAAAATTTTATTGAATTTCAATGAAATTAAGAGTTTTTCATGATAGTAGAAGAATGAGGCTGGATTTTAAATGTTTTTCTTCAATGAATAACTGTCACTGTATTTATATTTCTAAGATGAGATTCGAGTGTTCCAAGTAAGAAAATAATCAATGAGTGTACTTGTAGTTATGGCATTTGTTAAGAAACCTATAAGCTCACTTAAATCTGTAATGACTACATTTCTTTAGGCATTTTTTTTTTCTCTGAAGATAGATTCCAGGGCTGTTTCTTAATACAGTGGTACCCCGACTTACGATGGTCCCCAAACACACCCTTTTATGTAAGTTTATTTTTTTAAATGCTTTTGTAAGTGTAATTTTGGGGGTCTAAAAGGACTAGTCTATTTTACATCATTTCTTATGGAGATAAATTCGTTTGGTAATGGCACTTGAACAGCATTCTGGAATGAAAAAATATCGTAAGTCGGGATACCACTGTATTTGAAAATACTTTTTATGAATTTTCTTTAAGAATTTTTGAATAGAGTTTATTATACATAAATTATTTTAAACTTAGAATACAACTGTTAATGTGCAATGTGCCAGCCTCATGACAGTCTCCATGTATTTCCTGCAGTGTGTGGCAGGCTAATGACAGTCTCCATGTACTTCCTGCAGTGTGTGACAGGCTAATGACAGTCTCCATGTACTTCCTGCAGTGTGCTGTCTAGTTGCACATGTTTATTGTTATATAATGCAGGGCGAAATAATCAATATTATCCTGTTAACATCTTTAATGCTTTTAAATATTTTATGTCATAAAAGATTGATTAAACAAAAATTTTAAGTTTATTTTTATGGTTTTATTGTTAGATATAATAATGTTTTGTTAGTGTTTTACAGTGCTGTACTTTCCTTTTTCATGTTACTGTACAGACTATGGTATTTTTGAATGCCATTATATTATTAAGCCAAGCCAAAACAAGTTGGATTTGTGCACTCTGCTCATAGTGCCAAACTGTGAAGTTATTGTAATTCAGAGGATATGTAATTTTTAGTATCTGAATATAAGGAAATCTGCATTGATTTGATGTGTACAGTACATTCAGAAATGTCATCAATTTATATTCTTTTCAGTGAACTACTGAATTTGTGTTAGCATATGATTACCTGTTTTAGTTTGTGGTTATGTACACTTGCATTACTGTTCTCACCCACAAGTATCTCTGTTTGCATGAGCATTTTACTCTGGTTTCAAGAGCAGCCATTTCCAAATTTAAATAAAAGTACTGTAAGTGTGATAGTGTGTCCTTAACAGATGAGGCAGCTCTGATACTGAACATGAAGAAAGGGAATCAAAATAGCATAAGTGGAAATACTGTACAGGCTTTAGTTAACAATACATTGTGTAAAGGGTCAGTGGGATCATAAAAATGCTGAAGAAATGTAACTGAACAAACCCATTGGTTAAAAAAATAGTTTGTTATAGTACTTGAGGATGATGATAAATTACACATGTACAGCACTTGGGTATCTTGATGAGGAAACGTTTCGCCACACAGTGGCTTCATCAGTCCAATACAAAGCAGGAAGTTGTCGGTTCTCTGAACCATTCATCTACTTGAGGATGATCATTGAAGTGCTCGCATCAGAGAAATGTTACATCTAAATCAAGATTTCACACTTTCATGAACGTAATAATTTGTGTAAGTTACTCTTCTGGGGAAGAACTCTGGTTAGCCCACTGGTTAACAAGATTTAAAGATTTCTCTCCTCATCTTTGCTGCAGACAGACACAGACACACACACAGACACACACACACAGACAGACACACAGACAGACACACACACAGACACACAGACACACACACACACACACACACACACAGACACAGACACACACACAGACACACACACACAGACACACACACAGACACACACACACACAGACACACACACACACAGACACACACACACACACACACACACACACACACACACACACACACACACAAGTGCCACATTACCAAACACTGAAGCTTTTCAGAGGAGCTTCAGCACAATGCCACATTACCAAACACTGAAGCTTTTCAGAGGAGCTTCAGCACAAGTGCCACATTACCAAACATATAAGATACTGAGAGGAATTGACAAGGTGGACAAAGACAGAATGTTCCAGAGATGGGACACAGCAACAAGGGGACACAGTTGGAAGTTGAAGACTCAGATGAATCACAGAGATGTTAGGAAGTATTTCTTTAGTCACAGAGTGGTCAGAAAGTGGAATAGTTTGGGAAGTGATGTAGTGGAGGCAGGTTCCATACATAGCTTTAAGAAGAGGAATGATAAAGCTCATGGCACAGGGAGAGTGACCCGGTAGCGGCCAGTGAAGAGGCGGGGCCAGGAGCTGTGACTCGACCCCTCCAACCTCAACTAGGTGAGTACAACTGAGTACACACACACACACACACACACACACACACACACACACACACATACACACACATACACACACATACACACACATACACACACATACACATACACACACATACACACACATACACACACACACACACACACACACACACACACACACACTCACTCCCTAAAATTTCTTTGGATGCCTACCTCCAACCTCTTCCTTCCTCCACAGCCTACCTCCAACCTCTTCCTTCCTCCACAGCCTACCTCCAACCTCTTCCTTCCTCCACAGCCTACCTCCAACCTCTTCCTTCCTCCACAGCCTACCTCCAACCTCTTCCTTCCTCCACAGCCTGCCTCCAACCTCTTCCTTCCTCCACAGCCTACCTCCAACATCTTCCTTCCTCCACAGCCTACCTCCAACCTCTTCCTTCCTCCACTGCCTACCTCCAACCTCTTCCTTCACAGCCTGCCTCCAACCTCTTCCTCCCATCAAGCTCCTTCCTTCAAGCTGTTCCTTCCTCCAACATTCATATGTGAATAAATTTACACTAGTGCATGTAGACATCATGATAAATGATGCTGGTAAGTGTAAATTGCTAAATAAATAATAACAAGGTTAGTATTAAAAGAGAATTATCAGAAGATAAGTGTAAAAGTTTTTTCATTATTATCCAGTAACCTGAAATTTCTAACATAATGAAGGAATTACTGGTTATGGTTTTTGTTATTGTACAAGCTTTTGGCTGTGCTTATTACTAGTCATGTATTACACAAATATCCCAAACTTTGGAGAGGGAATGTTAAATGTGTCTATGCTGAACCAATGTCAAATTGTGGTTTGACTTACTGCAAATGGTCTAAACTGAACTGAAACATTGTGTAAAGTTTTCACTCCAATGTGTGGATTATTTGTGTATTGTTGCAGCCACTGTATTGTGAACTTCATTCTTCACAATACTGTATGATGTTGTGTGCTCTTCTGAATAACCCATGTGGGTTGAATGGTTTCTGTGAATATATATAGTGTAAATGGATAGGACAAGGTTGCTTTGTCTTCTCAAATGGCATTGGGAAGTTGACAACTGATACTGCTGAGCTTTAGCTGTCTAACCTTATTATTTCAGTCCTGTTGTTGGATAGTTTTGAAAATATTTTTTGCTCTTATTTGCATTGTTTAAAATTTTGTATCTATATGCCATGTACATTTAGCATGAACCTTACATCTTTCACAGTCTCATCCTTAATGTTTGTCTTAAATTATTCTCACAGTATGTTTCGTGGTAAGATTTGTTTCAAGTGTACATTCTTGCTCTCACTCTATGAGGAAACAATGACTAATAAATTAACTTTTATCATTTTGGGATTTTGGTGTATGTGTGAGAGTGTAAGTTGCAGAAATATGATAATAACTGTGTATGTGTGTCTGCACAGACAACCTCCTCAGAGAATTGCTTCTTGTGGCTCCACTGAAGTAAGAGTCATCAGAGATATTTTAATAGGTTTAAAAGTAGTTTTTTTATAGTGTACATTATGTTGTATTTGTTCAATGTAAGATGATTCACCAAATGTGGAAAATTGTTCAAAATTGTGTCAAAGTGTGTGTCTTCACTTAATAACTGATATGAGTCTCTCTTATGTTTTGGTGTTGTAGCTCTGATCATCCTTTCAGGTTTGTTTGTTTTTTCTTTGGGTAAATTAATCCCATGCACAAGAAAACATTGCCACTAAACCGAGTCAAATGCTTACTTGTATGCTTATTGTAGTTTTTATATTTAGCCATAATTAAATTTAAATTTATATTGTAGTATATATATGTATAGAAATATGACTTCTAAGTGATGAACATATTTGTGTGAATAATTACCAAAAAATTATTTTGTCTTTTCAAATCCTTGTTAAGTTTTGTCATTTTTGTGGAATTTATGTACCCAGAGATACAACATGGGTTTAGTATTTTTTATGAAGGATGGGTGGGGATAATGGCACCTTCTCTGGCAAGACAGTGATAGAGTGAATTATGATGATAATGTTTCTTCTTTTTTGGGTCACCCTATCTCGGTGGGAGACGGCAGGTTTGTTGAAAAAAAAAATAAGAGCAATAGTGATATGGCAGTAAAATCATGTGAAGTGTAAATATAAAAAAATTCTCATTGAACAGGAAAACATATTATTTTCTTTGATTTACTTTATACCTTTTATATACTTTTGATGAGTTCTGAGAGTTCTACTCCCAGAGCCTGGTCTTGGGCCAGAGTTATCTGGTGCTCTCCTGATCAAACAAGGATATTGCTGCTGGTGGCCCACTGACCAACATATCCATCAGAGCCTGGTTGATCTGGCACCTGGTGAAGATACTTGTCCAATTTCCTCTTGAAGACTTCTTCATTCAGTAGACCTCTTTAAGGGGGGCTCCTTGTCGAGGTAAAGAGGCTATCGGTCTGAGGAATTGGACCTCTTGGTCTTCTTCCTCAGACCGAACCTAATTACCCCCCAATCCCCCCTTCCCTTTCCCATCTTCCCCATCCTCCCTTCTCCCTTTCCTCCTCCTCCTCATCCCTCCCTTATTCCCTTCCCATTTTTACCCTGTGAGCTTCTCTCTACAGGCATTCTGGTTCCTAGGTAGGGGGAAGGGTACCATGGTCCATCCCATTCTGTTGAGGTTCTTGGCGGTGGTGTAGTTTGCCGTGGAATCTGGATCGCCTGGGGATGTCCCGATCCCTCTGGTCTCCCGGGGGGTGGCTTTGGGTATCTTTCGGGCAACAGGTGTATCTCTGGAGGCCACCTTTCGGGTTCCGAGGGTGGTGGCAAAAGGAGGTATGCTTTGTGGCGGGTATCTGGCCGCCCTCTCTTTTGTCCGCCGAGGTGGCTCGTTGGATGTGAGGTTGCTATCCCGGATTGCTGGTTTACTGGCATGAAGGGTAGGGTATGGCACGGGTTCCATGCAGCATCTGCACTACTTGTGGTGTTGAGGTCCTCTTGGGCGCAGATGGGGATTTACGCCCCTTTCATTCCTCCTAGGAGCTATTCCTCCACGTTCCCCCCTTTTTTTATTCTTTTTTTTTTTATTTTCTTTTCTTCTTTCTTTTTTATATTAAAAACAAAAAGAAAGAAGTAACCTAACTATGGACGGCCCAATCCGTGAACCTACTACCCCTGGGCCCCTTCCTGATACCGCACCCAGTTCTGACCCTACCTCGTTAATGGACAACTCTTCGGACACCTCCAATACCCCTGTACAGTGGACCCCCAAGTAAAGGTCTGTCTGAATAACGTTTTTTTTTGTGTCAATATTTTTTGTGTCAATATTTTTCTCGTGTAGCGGGTTTTACTCGTGTAGCGGTCCGTACCAGACCTCTCCGCCTGCCTGCGCTTGCGCGCATCGCCGTGCAGGACGCCAGTCTAGCGTTGTTTACACTTAAGTGAACAATACCCAGCACGCTCTTTCAAACATTCACAATACATTTGTTGTGTTTATTTGTGGTTTAGTGATTGTCACTGTGAAATAAGTCACCATAGGTCCAAAGAAGCTTCCTACTGGCACCCCAGTGGTAGCATTCATGCAGGGAGTGTAGCATTCATGCAGGGAGTGTAGCATTCATGCAGGGAGTGTAGCATTCATGCAGGGAGTGTAGCATTCATGCAGGGAGTGTAGCATTCATGCAGGGAGTGTAGCATTCATGCAGGGAGTGTAGCATTCATGCAGGGAGTGTAGCATTCATGCAGGGAGTGTAGCATTCATGCAGGAGTGTAGCATTCATGCAGGGAGTGTAGCATTCATGCAGGGGGTGTAGCATTCATGCAGGGAGTGTAGCATTCATGCAGGGAGTGTAGCATTCATGCAGGGAGTGTAGCATTCATGCAGGGAGTGTAGCATTCATGCAGGGAGTGTAGCATTCATGCAGGGAGTGTAGCAGGCATGCAGGGAGTGTAGCAGGCATGCAGGGAGTGTAGCAGGCATGCAGGGAGTGTAGCAGGCATGCAGGGAGTGTAGCAGGCATGCAGGGAGTGTAGCATTCATGCAGGGAGTGTAGCATTCATGCAGGGAGTGTAGCATTCATGCAGGGAGTGTAGCAGGCATGCAGGGAGTGTAGCAGGCATGCAGGGAGTGTAGCAGGCATGCAGGGAGTGTAGCAGGCATGCAGGGAGTGTAGCAGGCATGCAGGGAGTGTAGCAGGCATGCAGGGAGTGTAGCAGGCATGCAGGGAGTGTAGCAGGCATGCAGGGAGTGTAGCAGGCATGCAGGGAGTGTAGCAGGCATGCAGGGAGTGTAGCAGGCATGCAGGGAGTGTAGCAGGCATGCAGGGAGTGTAGCAGGCATGCAGGGAGTGTAGCAGGCATGCAGGGAGTGTAGCAGGCATGCAGGGAGTGTAGCAGGCATGCAGGGAGTGTAGCAGGCATGCAGGGAGTGTAGCAGGCATGCAGGGAGTGTAGCACTCATGCAGGGAGTGTAGCACTCATGCAGGGAGTGTAGCAGGCATGCAGGGTGTGTAGCAGGGAGTGGGGATTTCCCTTCCAAACACTAACCCTTACCCCTGTCCTCCTCCCTATCTTCCAGATGCCAGCAACTCTCTTCAATAAAGGTAAGTAAATGTTATTTTAAATGTTTAATTATAAATTTATTTCACTACTTTATATATATTTATAATTGTTTTGTGAATGTAAAAGTATAGTTAACCCTTTGGGGGTCGACAGGCCTTCTCGGAAACGTGTTCCTAGGGTCGAAAAGTATTCGGAAAAAAAAAATTATTTTATCTTATGAAATGATAGTTTTTTTTTTTTCTAAATCTAAATAGCTAAACAAAATTTTTTTGCGATCAATACTTACGGAGATATGGAGGCTTCAAGTTGACCCAAAATGAACCGTTGACAGCAATATCGGCGACTTCCGGTTGGCCGGTAATCGTTTTTTTTTTTTTTAAGTTGTTTTCTTATCAATTTTAATTTTTTTTTTCAATTAACTTTTATGGACTGTGAGATCAAAATAAGTGCTGTTTTTCAAATATTCTCTCGCTAATTCTTATATAATAATGCCATAAAGTTTGTTATCACTAGTTTGCTTACAAAACATATTTACAACAATGTACAATGTAAAATTATGTTTATAACTATTGTTCACTCATATATATACACATATTGAGTCACTGCACATGTTTCTAGAAGTTCTGCAGCCTGTGGAAGTCTCTGAAACATGGTTCCATGCACAGTGGTGTTTCACATTCTACACACACATAACGAGTGTCTTTGTGTTGCTGTGGGCGTCTTTTTGT
>WNWK01035497.1:0-19730 GCA_009830355.1 Cherax destructor | reverse complement strand
AATTCTTTTGTGTTTATGTATGTATTTTAGTATTAAGCAGAGTTTAAATTATTTTATACAACCCCATCAATGTATAATATGTCAATAACAATAGGATTTTTTTTCATGGAACGGATTAATCGTTTTCTCTTTATTCTTATGGTAAAATTCGTTTGGTATACGTCCTTTTTGGTATACGTCCTTTTTGGTATACGTCCTTTTTGGTATACGTCCTTTTTGGTATACGTTCTTTTTGGTATACGTCCAAGGTCCTGGAACGGATTAAGGACGTATACCGAGGTACCACTGTAATTCCTTTATTTAATCAGGTAATTTCAATAAGTTTCTCATGCAGTTTGTCTTATAATCTTATATATGCCGAGTTTACCATCGTCTATTCTCCTTCATGTGAATTATTATAATGCATCATATATTTTAATTCTTGCCTTTATTGTGTATTACTCTGTAAGATAATGTTTCAAACGCCTGTTCTTAACAGTGATAGATCATTAGTGACTAACGACAGTCGGGGTAATAATGACTCAGTTGAGACTCGAGTGGTTCTTGACAGACAACAACCATCATATACACCATATTCTTGTTCTCACGACTCTCTAGATTCTTTGTTTACCTTCGATGGTAACTTAAGCAGTCTTGAAGCTTGGTTCACACTACAGCCAGTACTCTTATGGACGGTAATCCAACAGATAATTCTGTGATAAGACTTGTAAGAGAAAGTATTGCCCGATCACCTTCACCCGGAGAACTCACCAGTCATTGGCATGCGTGACTTTGAAAATTTCACTAAGTGATCTTAATGTGAACAAATGATCCGTTGTTATCTCACCCGATAGACAACCTTACGTCCATATCGCATTTATCTGATTTTGCATATCGACTGCATTTGTAAAGTCAGGTTAAGTTTCATCCTTTATATCTGATGATTGTAAACACGCCACTCTGCAAGTTAACAAATTAGCTGCTTTTGCACCCACTTGCTTGTATGTTTACACTATTAGTGATCCTTCAACTGTAGCTGTGGAACCTCTAGCAGTTCTGATGCTTGCTCATTTACCCTCAAGGCAGGTTCCTTGATGCTGGTCAGAGGCTCTTGATCTAGGGAATTGGAACAGTGTTCAAGTTCCCTGAATTGAGTCTGAATACCTTCCATCCTTCCCCCACAAACGCTGTATAATCCCTACGGATTTAACGCTCCCCATGATTATAATATAAATAATAATAATAATAATAATAATGCATGCTGGTACCTTGCCAACACCTGCAACGTTTCCATATACCACCCTTATGTTAAACAGTTCTGTGACTGCTTCAGCAACACCTCTTGTTTGCACAACAAACCAAGATCAAGGACTTAGCTCATCACGTTCGTCATCAAGGGCAACATAACAAACCAAGATCAAGGACCTAGCTCATCACGTTCGTCATCAAGGGCAGCGTAAGGAGTAGTCGCTCTGCTCATAGTGCAAGAGGTTCAATTATAAATCATAGCACAAGAACATGTTACAGTTGTGGAAACAGAGGTCATATTGCTATAGATTGTACAGATGCACAGATTAAAAAACGTAGTACCCAAGGTAGCCCTCAAACTGACCTACCCTACTCTACTTTCCATAGAATTCATGGACTTGACACATCTGATTGCATTGCTTTTCAAAATAGTCTGTATTTTAGATCATTCCATGGACGTTCCAACCATAGACATGGAACAGGTCATAGAGGAAGTCGTTCTCAGTACAGTCAAAATTAGTCTCTGGCTTTGAATTCGAGGGACTTCAATTGCTCCAGTCAAACTATCCAATGGTGGCAGTAAATGATAGTGGATATTCCATCCCCGTTTGTAATTCCTTTGATGCCTTATGAAGTCTAGAGGAAGAAGGCCTTGTTGATGAGGAGAAATTGAAATAGAGCGAAAAACTAATATCAAAGACCTGGGAGTGATCATGTCAGAGGATCTCACCTTCAAGGACCATAACATTGTATCAATCGCATCTGCTAGAAAAATGACAGGATGGATAATGAGAACCTTCAAAACCATGGATGCCAAGCCATGTGGACGCTTTTCAGGTCGCTTGTTCTATCTAGGCTGGAATATTGCTGCACACTAACTGCACCTTTCAAGGCAGGTGAAATTGCTGACCTAGAGAATGTGCAGAGAACCTTCACGGCACACATAACTGTGATAAACCACCTCAATTACTGGGAACTCTTGAAGTTCCTAAACCTGTACTCCCTAGAATGCAGGCGGGAGAGATACATTATTATATACACGTGGAAAATTCTCGAGGGATTAGTACCAAACTTGCACACGAGAGTCACTCCCTACAAAAGCAAAAGACTCGGCAGACGATGTAACATCCCCCAATGAAAAGCAGGGGTGCCACTAGCACGTTGAGAGACAACACAATAAGTGTCAGATGCCCAAGACTGTTCAACTGCCTCCCAGCATACATAAGGGGGATTACCGATAGACCCCTGGCTGTCTTCAAGCAGGCACTGGACAGGCACCTAAAGTCAGTACCTGACCAGCCGGGCCGTGGTTCGTACGTTGGATTGCGTGCTGCCAGCAGTAACAGCCTGGTTGATCAGACCCTGATCCACCATAAGGCCTGGTCACAGACCGGGCCGCGGGAGCGTTGACCCCCCGGAACTCTCTCCAAGTAAACTCCAGGTAATAACATGAGCTTAACTCCGGGGTGCCAGACAGGCCAGGCTCAAGCCAATCAAAATTTCCAATAACCTCACAACACCTTTTTTTTTTTTACCACTGCCCATCTGGCACTGAGGTAGGATGACCATGAAGCTTAACATTTTCAACATCACTCACTATTACTGTCTTGCAAGAACCATGCAAGATGACCCTCTAAACTGCATTATCCCCACACATCCTTCAGAGTGCAGGCACTGTACTTCCCACTTCCAGGACTCAAGTCCAGATAACCGCTTTCCCTGAATCGCTTTGTAAATGTTGCCTTGCTTACACTCCAACAGCACGTCAAATCATAATAACCACTAAGCCCTAAATTCTTTTTTTCAACCAGCTTGCCACCATGAAGCTCCTCCTATACTACTGCAGCTGTCCCTGGCTCCCCTTCCTCCAGTCCTACATTCTTGGGTCTTTGATAAAAGAAAATGTCATTTTAATGCAATATGGGTTTATGCTGAACACTATGAGGTGGATCATTAAAAAACTTTCAAATACCAATAAATTCTTATTTATAAATCAACCATTTAGACTAACTTGATCTTAGGATTTTAAATAAAACATTTGAGGCTTGTAAACACACATAAGGGGGATTACGAACAAACCCCTGACTGTCTTCACGGCACTGGACAAGCACCTAAAGTCAGTACCTGACCAGCCGGGCTGTGGTCAGTATGTCAGTTTACATGCGACCATCAGTAACAGCCTGGTTGATCAGGTTCTGATCCACCACGAGGCCTGGTCACAGACCAGGCCACGGTGAATATACAATATTATTTTATGCTCACACATAATAACTTTAGTTAAGAATCCTAATAAATATACCCAACACAAAAATATCACATTCTTCAAGTTTACCAAGTTATCTTATGTTATCATTACATGAACATGCATGACCATAACATCTGTGAGCCCTCGTAACTTTTACACTCATTTATAGTATTCTCTGCCAAAACTTTTATACTAAAAGCTAAATAACACTAACACACAATGTAAGTACATCACATTGTCTTAACCAGGTTAACGCTGTATGCATTTACATAATTTTTTGTAACCATCAATGCAAGTTACAGTGACCTAACTATCTTTCTCTACATCAACATTTTATATTTATCATGTGACAATATTATGTCACAGTCGTGTTCATTATTGTGTTATACAGATGAAGTTGAATAAATTCCTACTTGTGTTGTTGTGGGTCACCATCAAGATGTGTTCAATCAACACGTTAGCAGGTGACTTCTCCTGTCAGTCACTACATCAGTAGTGATGTACAGTGACTACATCAGTAGTGATGTACAGTGACTACATGTTGTGATAAAAACACAGGCCTCATTTCTAGGCTTTATTGAACACAAAATCCATGGTACATGTCTGCAACAGAAGAAAATACATCTAATGACTGCTGCTGCAGGACAGGTGATGTAAGGTGCATATGTCCTCAGAAAAGCTATAGCTACTGGCGACATATTTAAGCTTACCATGTAATCTGCATCACGAATGTATTTGTGTAAGAGCGAGACCACACGCATGCTGGGCCATCGCCGTACTGTTTGTTGTTATTGTTAGGGCCCCTGAGGTGGTGCCGTATTGTGTCCTGCAGCGGCTCTCCACAAGAGCGGTATCACTACAATCTCCCCTTCTAAAATATCAGATACAGTAATCCTCCAAACGGTTAGGTGGGTGACGTGTACGTCCAGACCTTCGTAGCCCTTGAGCCTCTTCACCGGGTTCGGTATTTTCTAGCGGGGTTTGACTATCTACTGGAGCGGCATCCTCTATTTCAATAGGGGTAGCCTGAAAAGGCTTCCCTGGAGAAACCGAAGCATCTTTCGCAACATCTATTGGTGTATCTTGAGATTCCGCACTAACATTGGTTTTAACTGGGGCTAAGTGTCTTGTAGATACAGTAGTCTCTTCACCATTTTGGTAGCGAATGTGGGCATAATGCGGATTAGCTTGTAGGAGCTCTACCTCTTCCACTAAAGGATCCGTCTTGTTCATCCTACGGTGACTCTTCAGGAGAATGGGTCCAGGGTGACATAACCAGGTGGGCATGGAGGCTCCCGTAGAGGAACGACGTGAATAGTTGAAGAGTCTCTCATGAGGGTAGCATTAGTAGCTGTGCACAGCAATGATCTAATAGAGTGAAGGGCATCAGGTAAGACAGTCTGCCAGTGTTGAACCGGTAGATTGCGAGATTTCAGTGTCATTGTAACTGACTTCCATATAGTACCATTGAACCGCTCCACTTGACCATTGCCTTGAGGGTTGTAGCTTGTTGTTCTGCTGCAAGCAATCCCTTTGTTAGCCAAAAACTCATGAAGTTCATTACTCATGAACGAGGATCCCCTGTCTGAATGGATATAGGCCGGCATACCAAAAATAGCGAATAACTGGGAAAGACAACTGATGACAGTTGAAGCAGTCATATTTGCACAGGGGAACACAAAAGGAAACCTAGAATATTCATCTACTATGTTAAGGAAATACCTATTCTGGTTTATGCTTGGTAGAGGTCCTTTGAAATCTATATTCAGTCTCTCGAAAGGCTGGGTGGCTTTTATGAGATGAGTTTTCTCTGGCTGGTGAAAGTTTGGCTTGCACTCTGCACATACTCTGCATGATCTGATCACTTGTCGCACCTCTTCCACTGAGTAGGGCATATTCTTAGATTTAACAAATGATACAGGCGTGTAACTCCTGGGTGACACAAGGCCTTGTGGAGCTCTGAGAGTGATTGCAAATCATGACATGCTGCTCCACAGTGGGACCTAGAGAATGCATCAGGTGAAACGTTTTCTTCACCCGGTCGATACAGAATATCAAAGTTATAACACGATAGTTCCATCCTCCAGCGTAATATCTTGTCATTCTTGATCTTACTTTTGTGCTTCTTGTCAAACATATACATCACGGACCGTTGGTCAGTCCTTACAGTGAAATGTCTGCCTGTTAAATAATGCCTCCAGTGGCGAACTGCTTCTATGATGGCCTGGGCTTCCTTTTCTACAGCAGCATAGCACTTCTCTGATCCTTGAAAAGTTCTTGAAAAGAAAGCAACGGGACGTCCTGCCTGAGATAGGACTGCAGCAATGGCAACTTCAGATGCATCCGTTTCCACCTCGAATGGTAGGGACTCATCAATGGCCTGAACTACTGAGTTTTCAATATCCTGTTTGAGAGTATAGAAAGCAGTTTCTGCTTCCTTTGTCACAGGAAATATCGTGGTAGCACTCAGTGGGCGAACTTTACTTGAATAGTTGTAGATCCACTGTGAGTAATAAGCAAAAAGACCAAGAGTTCTTTGGAGTGACTTTTGTCTTGGGGCATTGGAAGTTCCTGAGAGGTCGAAGTCTTTCAGGGTCTGGGGATATTGCACCTCCTTCCACCACATAACCAAGGATGTTAAGCCTTTAGTGGAAAAAGTGCACTTTTCTTCATTGTAACTGATATTTTTCTTCTTGGCAGTTTCCAAAAACTTATCAAGGTTTGCATCATGTTCCTCCTGGGTCTTGCCACAAATGGTAACATTATCTAAATATGCATAAGTTCCCATAAGTTGCTCTTCCTGAATGAGTGAATCCATAATTCGTTGGAAACAGGCTACCCCATTGGTAACCCCAAAAGGGACTCTGGTAAACTGATAGAGGCCGTCACTAGCCTGAAACGCTGTGTATGGTTTATCTTCATTCCTTATAGGGACTTGATGATAGGCACTTCGTAGATCAATTGTGCTAAACACATAGTACTGAGCAATTTTGTTCACTGTATCATCAATTCGAGGTAGAGGGTACCCATCAAGAAGTGTAAATTTGTTGATTGTCTCAGAATAGTCGATAGCCAGCCTCCGTTTCCTATAATCATCCTTGACAACAACGACCTGTGCACGCCACGGAGAATTACTTGGTTCTATAATACCCTCCTTCAGCAGCCTCTGAGTTTCTTTCTCAATGAACATCCTATCTTCATAAGAATAGCGGCGTGACTTAGCTGATATAGGATGACAATCCGCAGTAAGATTCGCAAACAGCTTTGGTGGGTCTACCCTTAAAGTGCTAAGACCACAGACAACGAGAGGAGGCAGTTCACCTCCATATGTTAAGGTAACACTACCATGACGCTTCTGAAAGTCCTGACCAAGGATCACATCAGAGCACAGTTGTGGCAGAACAGCTAAATGTACATCTTGATAATCCCTGTCATTAACTCTAAGGTTTACCTTACAAAACCCTAACGTCTGAATAGAGAGAGATGTTGATGCCATGGAAACGGTACCTGATGAGTGATGTACCGTCAAGGAGTGGCGTTTAACTACGTCAAGGTTGATGAAACTCTCTGAGCTGCCACTGTCAATCAGACCATCTACTTCTGTTCCTTTGATGAACACTTTCACAACTGCCTTTGACAGTGAATTTGGAGCAGCCGCAGAAGTCACTGTTGCTAGAGTCGCCTGGTCGGAATGCATAGAAGCACTAGCTCTTGTTGATGTATTAGCACGACATACTTTAGCAAAGTGACCTTTCTTATGGCATTGATGGCACATTGCTTCACGAGCCGGACACTTTGGACGTGGATGTCTTGAAAAACCACAAAAGAAACACTTTGTGCCTGCAGCTGCTGTCACTGAAGCAGGTTCCACGGTAACCTCATTAAAAGAGTCTTGGTCGGGAGTTACAGCACTTACCACTCGAGAAGGCTGGGTAGTACTGTACACTTCAGAATTCTTCTGAGCTGAATCTAATGATCTTGCCTGGTCAAGGGTAGTGGCTAAGTCCAGAGTTTTATTCTCCAATAAACGCTGCCTTATTATTGGTGATTGCAGGCCACTGATAAAAGCATCCCTGATCACTACACTACATCAGTAGTGATGTACAGTGACTACATCAGTAGTGATTTACAGTGACTACATCAGTAGTGATGTACAGTGACTACATCAGTAGTGATGTACAGTGACTACATCAGTAGTGATGTACAGTGACTACATCAGTAATGATGTACAGTGACTACATCAGTAGTGATGTACAGTGACTACATCAGTAGTGATGTACAGTGACTACATCAGTAGTGATTTACAGTGACTACATCAATAGTGATTTACAGTGACTACATCAGTAGTGATGTACAGTGACTACATCAGTAGTGATGTACAGTGACTACATCAGTAGTGATGTACAGTGACTACATCAGTAGTGATGTACAGTGACTACATCAGTAGTGATGTACAGTGACTACATCAGTAGTGATGTACAGTGACTACATCAGTAGTGATGTACAGTTACTACATCAGTAGTGATGTACAGTGACTACATCAGTAGTGATGTACAGTGACTACATCAGTAGTGATGTACAGTGACTACATCAGTAATGATGTACAGTGACTACATCAGTAGTGATGTACAGTGACTACATCAGTAGTGATGTACAGTGACTACATCAGTAGTGATGTACAGTGACTACATCAGTAGTGATGTACAGTGACTATATCAGTAGTGATGTACAGTGACTACATCAGTAATGATGTACAGTGACTACATCAGTAATGATGTACAGTGACTACATCAGTAGTGATGTACAGTGACTACATCAGTAATGATGTACAGTTACTACATCAGTAGTGATGTACAGTGACTACATCAGTAATATTGTACAGTGACTACATCAGTAGTGATGTACAGTGACTACATCAGTAGTGATGTACAGTGACTACATCAGTAGTGATGTACAGTGACTACATCAGTAGTGATGTACAGTGACTACATCAGTAGTGATTTACAGTGACTACATCAGTAGTGATGTACAGTGACTACATCAATAGTGATGTACAGTGACTACATCAGTAGTGATGTACAGTGACTACATCAGTAGTGATGTACAGTGACTACATCAGTAGTTATGTACAGTGACTACATCAGTAGTGATGTACAGTGACTACATCAGTAGTGATGTACAGTAACTACATCAGTAGTGATGTACAGTAACTAGTAGGTTGATGTCACTGCAGTTGCTTGTGGTAATCAACAGTGTTCTTCCTGACACCGACGAGTGATGTACTGTGTTATTGATGGTATTTAGGGAACCACCATTACATGGCTTCTAAGTTTCTTTGCTAAGACATTACACAATGTTAGGTAAATGTTGTAACTAATGTGACATTTATTGTAGCAACACTTGGCTCTGGGGAAGCAAGGGCAAGCTCAGGAAGGGGGGGATAAATTGGTACCCCAACACTACTAACATCAGTAGTAATAAGGCGGATAGCCTCAATACTGCCATTATTAGTAGTTTGAGGTATGATATATTTTTAAATTTCATAATCTTGTGTTTGTATTGTCAGGTATGTAAGTGTTGCGACGCTGGGCAGTGGACAGTCAACACTATCTTCACTGCAACACTTCCTCGTGCACAACAGTGTTCTATCACAGACTATTAGAACACTGGAGACAAGAGGTGATCATGTCTTATCAGGAGGATTCTGCTGCAAGTAAATAAGTTTGAGGGTAAACTCTGCAACAGATATATTACAACCTAGCCAAACCTACTCCCAATATTCCTTAAATGTCATTGGTAAAAGTTAACTTGCATTACTCTCCTCTGAATCAAACCTCATTGACTTTCATCAACCCTTAGAGTTTACCACTCCCCCCACCCAGCCAGGCTGTGGTTTGTACGTCAGTTTGCCTCCTGCCAGTAGTAACAGCCTGGTTGATCAGACCCTGATCCACCACGAGGCCTGGTCTCAGACCACGCCACGGGGGACTTTCCCCGAAACCCTCTTCAGGTAAAAGTGCACATTTACCCAAATATAATTTCCTATAACTATTTAGATATATTAACCATAGGGGTTATACACAGCTTGGGGAATGTTAGGCAATCAGGTTTGATCCGAGGAAGGGGAGGGTACTTGCAACTGATTGTATCATGATACCTTCACTAGTACAAAGACATCCCTTGAAGGGCATCAAAATTTAACATGAAGGTAGTTAGGATCATCAAGACAACATTGTATTTCCCTATACTTCCCTCATAACACACTAGGCTAACAACCAACACTACCACGTCCCTCATAGCACACTAGGCTAACAACCAACACTACCATGTCCCTCATAACACACTAGGCTAACAACCAACACTACCATGTCCCTCATAGCACACTAGGCTAACAACCAACACTACCACGTCCCTCATAGCACACTAGGCTAACAACCAACACTACCACGTCCCTCATAGCACACTAGGCTAACAACCAACACTACCACGTCCCTCATAACACACTAGACTAACAACCAACACTACCACGTCCCTCATAACACACTAGGCTAACAACCAACACTACCATGTCCCTCATAACACACTAGGCTAACAACCAACACTACCATGTCCCTCATAGCACACTAGGCTAACAACCAACACTACCACGTCCCTCATAACACACTAGGCTAACAACCAACACTACCATGTCCCTCATAACACACTAGGCTAACAACCAACACTACCATGTCCCTCATTGCACACTAGACTAACAACCAACACTACCACGTCCCTCATAGCACACTAGGCTAACAACCAACACTACCATGTCCCTCATAGCACACTAGGCTAACAACCAACACTACCACGTCCCTCATAGCACACTAGGCTAACAACCAACACTACCATGTCCCTCATAACACACTAGACTAACAACCAACACTACCACGTCCCTCATAACACACTAGGCTAACAACCAACACTACCATGTCCCTCTTAGCACACTTTTTTTTTATATTTTATTTAGAAAAACAGGAATACATTTTAGTTGTCAGTAAATGACTATCAACTGGTACAGTATGTACATAAATAAAAGACAACATATTAATATGTTTCCCAAAAACTTAAAGACTAAACACAAATTAAACAAAAACAAGTTTTAATACAAACACATAAGGCCACTTAAATAGTCTCCTTGTAATAAAAGAACTATCTTTATACATTAACATGAATGAATTGCTATTATATGAAAATTACAAAAACTTGTACAGTGGCAAATCAAATTGAAAAAAAAACATGTCCTCAGACTCTTCCATTATTCCAGAAACATATCTACTATAATTAAACAAAAAGAAATGGAGCATACCATACACACACTAACCCCAACTGAACATACAGACACATTAATAATATACACTTATCATTACAAACCAGCTCAACCTCTCAACTCCCTTATAAAAAAAAAAAAAATTTAGTAAAATCTACCAATGAAAACTGAAAACTTTTCTTGAGATCATAGAATCTCATACAAAAGACCCCCTTCTATCCCCCATTTTATCCTAACGATACCCTACATACATTTTTCTCATCTATAAAGACAAAAAAAAAAAAAACCCCCAAAATTTGAGCTACTGATCACACTAAAATCATGTAACCCTTAATAAAAACATGACAACCAAAAAGCAGTCCAGTAAAACTCATGTATGCATATATAAAAGTCCTATGTGTAACATGAAAAGAACCTAATAACCAACAGCAAAGTTAACAGTTTTGTGCCAAACATACATACAAATCAAAATAATACAAAAATCCATCATCAAGCCCACACACCAGGCAGTGAATTTCTCCATTTAATTTAAAATTAACATTACATTACTCCTTATAACTTTTAATTAGTTAGCTATAAAAATCCTTACCATCATACTACTCATTTCTCCTCTACTGAAGAAACCAACTATGTATTCAACAGAATACTGTATTCTACTTTTGTCCCATAAATACAAAATATTTATACCATGTTTTCAACCACCACAAAAACACAGAAAACCCCAATGACATGTATTTATCGAAATATCCTCACCCTGTTATGAAACCAAAAAAAAACTTATTCTCTCAAACATCTAAAAACAGTTACTGTTACCTCCATACACATCAAAACCTTTACACCCATGAATATGTCCTCTATCTTAAAAGTCATACAAACTCAGATAATATATACCCAAGGAAAGCCACCTCTAACTTCCTCCATTTTTTTTCCTACTTCATTATATCATTTTCTACTTCATAACCCCCTCTTTACTACCTCCATTCACAACCCCATAAGTCAAAATATTGTCAAAAACCGTAACCTCATGGTTTACCTTGTCACAGTCCACCCCCATCCCCATCTACACAAACATACCACTTTAACTTACCTCTCATACTCCTCACAAAAATAGAACAGCCACTTTTCAACTATTAACTTATCATTCCCAATAACTGTCCTAGAAAGAAATCCCTATAAACCACAGGAAAAACCTACCCCATGACTCCCATACAAAAATTCTATTTCTACATTTTGTCCTGTACATGGACGCTGCTATGGCCTTTAACCGCACACTCCCAGTTTTCCTATCACCCACGAAACATACACAAATCAACAGCCATTACATAAGCGCTCTACCGCACATCCTGCCCCACACCACCTATATCTAAAACTCAAAATCTCAACGCATGTATCCCCCTCCCCTCCAAATCTTATTAAACGCCCCCATTGTCTGACAACATCCAATTGCTCACAAAATATACCTCAGATAAGTGAATCGACCTCCTCACATTTACCACACCTTCCATCTCCAACCAAACCCATCCTATACAGCACTCCGTGAGGCCAGTACCCCATGTAAAACCGAAACAAAACTTCTCGCCCTCACACTGACCCTCATACCCTTCAACCCACTCCATATACTTTTCCAATCATATACCGGAAAAAACAGCCAGCCCTTCCATTACCTCCTCTCTCTCCCACCCTTCCTAACACACGAGCCTTTACACGTCCCGGTTCCTCACTCATAAGACCCGCACATTCAGCACACCTAACCAAATCCTTCCCTCCACCACTTCCTGAAATCCCTCATGACCTCTCCCACCCTCCGTCCTTTGCCACCCCTTAGTCATATAACAAAATTGACATATAAGCACCTAGCCCGTTCCTCCAAATCTATTAACCCCAAACCCCTAAGCCCCCCTCTCTGACAACCTCCCTACACAACCAATGCTTCCCATATCCCCATATATATCTCAACACCTTTCCAACCAATTCCCACCATATCTCCCTTTAATATAGGAAATAACTCTTGCCACGTGCCAAACTTTACTAACTAAATGATTAACCACTATCACCCTCTGTAACAACGTCATCCCCAGGTCTCCATCCCAACATTCTCTTTAATGCCTTACCTAAAACTAAATCGACATTAACTTTTCTAGTTTCCCATAATCAGCCATTACCACTATACCACAAACTTTCAATCTATCTACTATTGACCATCCATACCTTAACCCCAAGCCACTCCCCACCCATGTACCTACTTCCATTAGATTGACTTAGCAATTTAATCCTCATACCAGATGCTTCCAAACAAATGATAATCAATCCTTGCACGTAAACCCTCTTCAGAATTCACTAACACGTGGTGTCGTCCACATATCCAACAATTCCTGTATCCCATTCACTTCCCCTCCCCGCCCCCTACTCCTACCTTTACAGTCTATACAAGGATCCTCATACACCGATTAGGATTTGAGCAAGGGACATCCCTGCCTCAAACCTCTCCCCCATCCTCACTTCGCACCTACCAACCCATTAACTTGCACCCTCACTTTTGCATCTTTATCAGGGCTTCCGCCCATCCCACTATTTCCTCCCCAAACCCCTGCTTCCTCATGATCCTCCATAACATATCTTTTCAACACAATCATACGCAGTTTTCCAATCCAGCCAAAACACCACCTCAACACTATTGTCCACAAAATTCCTAATCCAAACATGCCCTTTATTCATACATCTCCCCGGCATCCTCTTGCCCCCTCTTCAACTACCCTACCAATTACTTTCTTAATCCTTTATTACACAACACTTTCCAGCAAAATCTTATAATCCCCACACATCATGATAAACCCCGATAATCACCTATCTGTTCCCCTACCCTCTTTTTTATAAAACAATCCCATTCACTGGAACGCCCATAGTACCCATCTCTTTCATTCGATTCATCAATCTCACTAAACAATCTTTTATGACCTCCCACCTGCAACACATAAAATCATTCGAAATTCCATCAATTCCAGGTGACTTTCTCTTACTCATACTCTGTATCGCCTATCCACACCTCCTCACTTATGTCCCCACATAGCTCCTATCATCCCCCCCAACCTCTCCATGACCCCCTCCCCATTATTCTCCTCTCTTTCCCCCTCCCTCTCTCGTTAAATATCCTCTAAACCAACTCTCTAAATACAAACTCATCGCTTCTGTGCTCCTCATGATCTGACCTCTTTCATACCCATCTCTGTCCTCTCCAACCACCAACCTCGAAATTCATCCTCCCTCCTTTTCCTAAATGACCTCAACCATAAGCCAAGGCTTATCACCCCATAAAACCTCATCCACACCTCCACGCACGAATCGCATCAAAACGTTCATTCTGTATTTCTGCAATCTCTCCTTAATCGCAGGCACCTCACTCATGTACCTATCCAACCGCCTCTAAGCATACACTCAGCTGATCCTCCAAATATTTTTGCATCCATACTTCCACCTCGCAACCTCCGACCTCTACTTTTATAAAAATCCTTATCGCTGGCTTCGCCACGTCCACCCACCATGACACTATGTCCTAGTAACTTACCTTTCCTCCACATCGTCCCCACCATTCGGCAAATAATTCTCTACCCTCCTCCCTTCTGCAAGACTTACATTTAGTTTCCAATACCCAGGATACCATTTCACCATACCTGCCCACTCGCTCCACTAACACTCCCCTATGATCAGTAAACCTACATCCACACAACTCACCACCCCACATTAATAACCCTTGAGACATATAACGATCTAACCGTGCTGCATACCCCCTCCTCACAAAAGTATAATCAAACCCTCCAACCCCCACCCAACATCAACTAGTCCCACACTACCTAGAACATCCTTAAAACACTGAGCACACATCCCGATCCCCTTGGTTCTACATCTTTGAGCCTTATGATACTATTCCAATCACCACCTACTACTACAACGGCAAGCCACCCAAGTAATATACCAATTGATCCCTCACAAAATCCTCCTTGACTCTACGGTTATTATAGCCGGCAAATAAACCCCAATGAAGCTACCTGACTCCTCCAAACCCCATCCACCTCACAACCCTCCCGTCTCTCCCCTCCTCCCAAGCTAATAACTGAAAAGGGCTGTTCTCCTTCACAATTACCGCCACCCCTCCTTGAAAGCCCCTGAACTACCAGCATACACTTTATAACCTTGCAACTGAAAATCCCTACCATACTTATAATTATGTTCCTGTATAAACCCTACATTAATGTCATACCTTCTCATCGTCACTTCTATCCACTTCCTCGAGACCTCAGCTTTAGCCCCGTTCACTTAAGCGTGAGACACTTGAATATGTTAAAGGTGGCTTCCCTTTGATTTTTCTTATTACCACACGCTTTGACATCCCATCAGGGTTATGATGTTCCTTGTTTCCTCTAAATTCCTGTCACCATCCACCTCCTTCCCTCAGCTCCACTTTTGTGAACTTCTACCAAAGATTTTTACTAGACCTTTGAGCGGGCGTAAGGACGTCGTCCTCAGCCACACCCATAGGACGTTTACGTGAATCACTTCCAATGTCCATATCCCCAGCACAGTCCTCATTATGCACTGTAACTGGCACCTCCTGTTGAAAAAGACTAGTGAACAACCAACAAAACAGTCCCTCATAGCACACTAGGCTAAAACCAACACTACCAGTCCCTCATAGCACACTAGGCAACAACCAACACTACCATGTCCCTCATAGCACACTAGGCTAACAACCAACACTACCATGTCCCTCATAGCACACTAGGCTAACAACCAACACTACCACGTCCCTCATAGCACACTAGGCTAACAACCAACACTACCATGTCCCTCATAGCACACTAACCTAACAACCAACACTACCACGTCCCTCATAGCACACTAACCTAACAACCAACACTACCATGTCCCTCATAGCACACTAGGCTAACAACCAACACTACCATGTCCCTCATAGCACACTAACCTAACAACCAACACTACCACGTCCCTCATAGCACACTAACCTAACAACCAACACTACCACGTCCCTCATAGCACACTAACCTAACAACCAACACTACCATGTCCCTCATAACACACTAGGCTAACAACTAACACTACCATGTCCCTCATTGCACACTAGACTAACAACCAACACTACCATGTCCCTCATAGCACACTAGGCTAACAACCAACACTACCACGTCCCTCATAGCACACTAGGCTAACAACCAACACTACCATGTCCCTCATAGCACACTAACCTAACAACCAACACTACCACGTCCCTCATAGCACACTAACCTAACAACCAACACTACCATGTCCCTCATAGCACACTAGGCTAACAACCAACACTACCATGTCCCTCATAGCACACTAGACTAACAACAAACACTACCATGTCCCTCATAGCACACTAGACTAACAACTAACACTACCATGTCCCTCATTGCACACTAGACTAACAACCAACACTACCATGTCCCTCATAGCACACTAAGCTAACAACTAACACTACCATGTCCCTCATTGCACACTAGACTAACAAACAACACTACCATGTCCCTCATAGCACACTAGGCTAACAACCAACACTACCATGTCCCTCATAGCACACTAGACTAACAACTAACACTACCACGTCCCTCATTGCACACTAGACTAACAACCAACACTACCATGTCCCTCATAGCACACTAAGCTAACAACCAACACTACCATGTCCCTCATAGCACACTAGACTAACAACTAACACTACCACGTCCCTCATTGCACACTAGACTAACAACCAACACTACCATGTCCCTCATAGCACACTAAACTAACAACCAACACTACCACGTCCCTCATAGCACACTAGACTAACAACCAACACTACCATGTCCCTCATAGCACACTAGACTAACAACTAACACTACCATGTCCCTCATAGCACACTAGACTAACAACAAACACTACCATGTCCCTCATAGCACACTAAAAACAACAGACATAGTCCCACTCCACAAATAGGGCAGTAAAGCAATAGCAAAGAACTACAGACCAATAGCACTAACGTCCCATATCATAAAAATCTTTGAAAGGGTTCTAAGAAGCAAGATCGCCACTCATCTAGATACCCATCAACTACACAACCCAGGACAGCATGGGTTTAGAGCAGGTCGTTCCTGTCTGTTCCAACTACTGGACCACTACGACAAGGTCCTGGATGCTCTAGAAGACAAACAGAATGCTGATGTTATATACACAGACTTTGCAAAAGCCTTTGACAAGTGTGACCATGGTGTAATAGCACACAAAATGCGTGATAAAGGAATAACAGGAAAATGTTGGTAGATGGATCTATAATTTCCTAACAAGTAGAACACAAAGAGTAGTAGTCAACAGAGTAAAGTCTGAGGCGGCTACAGTGAAAAGCTCTGTTCCACAAGGCACAGTACTTGCTCCCATCTTGTTCCTCATCCTCATATCTGACATAGACAGGGATATAAGCCACAGCACCGTGTCTTCATTTGCAGATGACACCCGAATCTGCATGACAGTGTCCTCCATTGAAGACTCTGCAAGACTCCAAGCGGACATCAACCAAATCTATAAATGGGCTGCAGAAAACAATATGAAGTTCAATGATGAGAAATTTCAATTACTCCGATATGGAAAACGTGAGGAAATTAAAATTTCATCGGAATATAAAACAAATTTCAGCCACACAATAGAGCGAAAAACTAACGTCAAAGACCTGGGAGTGATCATGACAGAGGATCTCATCATCAAGGACCATAACACTGTTGCAATCGCATCTGCTAGAAAAATGAAAGGATGGATAATGAGAACCTTCAAAACCAGGGATACCAAGCCCATGTTGACACTCTTCAGGTCGCTTGTTCTATCTAGGCTGGAATATTTTTTGTTATATTTTTATTTAAAACACATCATTACAGTTATATAACAAATGTATAAAAGACTTTCAACAGGAGCAACACAAGCCAGCTCTACATACACCCCCATACAACGGCAGGGTAAAAACTACCCATCCTCGAAGACTACCCCACCCTGCACCTACATTATACTGAATCAACATGGTTTATAACACAATATTAATGGTACAGTGAGTAAACATTGGATACATGTATACAATTCAGTCCCCACAGGTAATTCGCAGATCTCTCAGCCCACCCTCCCCCTCCCCCCTAGCTATCTCACGGCAGAACATTTCCCATAGTAAGCGGATGCATATTCCGCCTATACATCTACATCAACTAGTCTATACTACCTCACCCCGCACAGCTGCGGGTGGCAAGTATCCGCCCCCTACATCAACTAGTCTATACTACCTCACCCCGCACAGCTGCGGGTGGCAAGTATCCGCCCCCTACATCAACTAGTCTATACTACCTCCCCACGCTGCGTCGTGCAAGTATCCGCCCCTACATCAACTAGTCTATACTACCTCACCCCGCACAGCTGCGGGTGGCAAGTATCCGCCCCCTACATCAACTAGTCTATACTACCTCACCCCGCACAGCTGCGGGTGGCAAGTATCCGCCCCCTACATCAACTAGTCTATACTACCTCACCCCGCACAGCTGCGGGTGGCAAATCCGCCCCTACATCAACTAGTCTATACTACCTCACCCCGCACAGCTGCGGGTGGCAAGTATCCGCCCCCTACATCAACTAGTCTATACTACCTCACCCCGCACAGCTGCGGGTGGCAAGTATCCGCCCCCTACATCAACTAGTCTATACTACCTCACCCCGCACAGCTGCGGGTGGCAACAATCCGCCCCTACATCAACTAGTCTACTACCTCACCCCGCACAGCTGCTGGTGGCAAGTATCCGCCCCTACATCAACTAGTCTATACTACCTCACCCCGCACAGCTGCTGGTGGCAAGTATCCGCCCCCTACATCAACTAGTCTATACTACCTCACCCCGCACAGCTGCGGGTGGCAAGTATCCGCCCCCTACATCAACTAGTCTATACTACCTCACCCCGCACAGCTGCTGGTGGCAAGTATCCGCCCCCTACATCAACTAGTCTATACACCTCAACCCCACAGCTGCGGGTGGCAAAATCCGCCCCTACATCAACTAGTCTATACACCTCACCCCGGGACAGCTGCGGGTGGCAAGATCCGCCCCCTACATCAACTAGTCTATACCTCACCCCGCACAGGTGCGGGTGGCAAGTATCCCCCCCTACATCAACTGTACGTACGGTTACTATACTTGGCTTCGGCCGTCACTCAACTCGGAGTCTACCGTGACATAAAGGTGCATAAAGTACTACTAACTATACAGACAATACCTTTATCTGTACATTAATCCCTATCATATCTTAAACTTTAAACAGGATATAATTATGACCGTAAACAATAGAAGGATATAATGACGTAATTTTGAACACATGCTAAAGGTTTGCCATGAAAATAGGACTCAGCATCGTTTCCCCGTGTAATCAATTGAATCTCACACCATGAAGTATAAAAATCAGTCAAGTAATCAATCGACCTCCTTGGTATGCCTACATTCAAGAAGGAGTTAAGCCCATTGTCCCCTTCACTCGATTAGTCTTAATGACAGTACCGTGAATCCTGATATTCAACTGGAAACTCTACTGTCCACCACGGGCCAGACAGGCGTTTGGTGCCAGTTCGCAGTAAAGCACCTGTATACAATGGAAATAAATGGTATAAAATACACACAATGGAAAAATAAACACATAAGCAGTATAATGTGATCCTTTATTGACAAAGTTTCGCCACGCTACCCACCTAGAACTCAAGAATGGAACCTGCAGGTCCTTTAAGTCACACAGGTTTTAAACTATCCACTACTTTTAGACTGTCACATGCAGCTTTCTCCACCTGACCCAGCATTCTCCACCCGACTGTACCCATATATATTCATGTTACTCATTTTCCAGGTAGATCTGTCTGTGACTGATAAA
>WNWK01035496.1:0-19731 GCA_009830355.1 Cherax destructor | reverse complement strand
TGTTTGTCCAGCCAGCACTGACACCAATTGCCCTGGACAGCCATTCATCTCCAACCCCTCCTTGGCAAAATACCACATATGACAGGGTTCCCACCCTTCTTCCTAATTATGTCTATTGCTGACCTATACCTAGTCAGGTCCTCACTCCTACGTCTGCCAACATCGTTGCCTCCAGCACTGAGACAGATAATAGGATTGCTCCCATTACCCTGGAAAAATAAACACATAAGCAGTATAATGTGATCCTTTATTGATAACGTTTCGCCACGCAGTGGGCTTTATCGAGTCACAGACAGATCTACCTGGAAAATGAGCAACATAGAGATATATATAGGTACAGTCAGGTGGGAGAATGTGGGTCAGATGGAGAAAGCTGCATGTGAGTCTTAAAAGTAGGGGAAAACATAGTGTGACTTAAAGGACCTGCGGGTGTACCATTCTTGAGTTCTAGTGATAGCGTTAAAAGTTTCTTGGCAATAGGTTCAGCTATGTTGTAGAAGCCGTTGTTCGGGTTTAAAGTTGTTGGCATACAGATGAGTGATGATTCTAGGATTCTTCGGTATTGCGTGTTGTCTTCTGGCGATGAGTCTTATGCTTTCTGTAGTTGATTAAATGGTTGTGTAAATTTCGGTGTTGAACACAGGCATTTTGAGTCGCAGATCTGCCTGCGTACTGGTGTTCTGAAATGCGTGTTTGTAGGTCTCTGGATGTTTCGCCAACGTATAATTTGCTGCAGCCATTACAAGGGATTGTGTATACCCCTGCCGTGGATTGAAGCTTTTCCTGTCTGTTACTGGTAATGTCCTTAATGGTGGTATGTGGAGGTGGATACTGGAATGAGGTCTTAGAAAAATGTTGGAAACTTGTTTGGAAATGGAGTTGGTGGGAAGGACTATGTATCTCTTCTCAGCAGTGTCTTCTGGGTGTGTGAAGATGTTTAATGCCCGTCGTCTGCAGCCCCTAATGAAGTGACGAGGATAGTGAAGTTTGGAAAAACTTGTTCAATGGGGGAGCATTCTTCTTCAAGGAACTCACTGCTGCAGATTCTGAGTGCGCGCAGGAAAAAAGCTTATAATTACACCACGTTTAATTTTGGTGTCGTGGTGAGAGTGAAGGGAGAAGATCGTGTTGACCTGTTCTTAGCTCAGTGAAGACGTGTCTGTGTACTCCCTGTGGACTGAATCAAGATGCCCCTATTGAGCAACTTTACCAGCAGCTTAAGGAGGAATTGAGGGTAGCGAAGCTTGAGATACGGCGATTGATGGAGGAAAACAAGAGGATTCGTAGTAGTCCTCCTGCCAGGGGTCCCCCAGGTCAAGAAGGGAACCTGGGCAGTGGCCGGACAGCATGGGACGGTTGAAGATCAAGAAGACGAATGGAGAGGTAGTAACGACGAAGAAGAAAGAGACTGCTGTGGAAACTTCAAACCTTTTCTGTGCTTCCAGACGAATGTGAGTCGACTACTGGGAACGTCACGACGAACTGTACCAAGGAAGGTAAAAACATTGTTGTTGTTGGGAAACCAAGTTAGATATATGGATAGGGCCTTCTGCTTGAAAGATAGAGTAGGAGACAGAGGGTTTGCTTTCCTGGGGCTGGGATGGGAAGACATTGTTAGCCGACTTGACAACATCATGCATGGAATGGGATCAATCCTATTATCTGCCTCAGTGCTGGAGGCAATGATGTATCCAAGCGTAGAAGTGAGGATTTAGTTAGTAGGTATAAGGCAGCAATAGACATCATTAGGAAGAAGGGAGGGAGCCCTGTTATATGTGGCATTTTGCCAAGAAGGGGTGTTGAAATGAATGGCTGTCCAGAGCGATTGGTATAAATTGCTGGCTGACAAACACTGTAAGGATAATGCAGTCCCATTCATTGACAACTGGGACCACTTCTATGGCCGAAATGACATGTATGCCAGGGATGGGGTTCACTTATCCAGGGCAGGGTAGAATTTCTCTAGCTCAGTTGAGGATGTTGTTAGGCTTTAAACTAGGATTAGTTAGAGGGATGGGTTTAGGAATGGTAAATAATGAAGGCCAAATATTGATTCAGGCTTTGATATAATAAATCATAAAATAACAGTAATCGAGTGACACAGGGTAATGATAGTAACAGAAATTGTGTAAAACAAAAGCTGAAAAAGGTTCACAAGAAGATACATATCAATGTATTTTATACTAATTCGAAGCGCCAGAAATAAAATTAACGAATTACGTTTGGTAGCATGTGCTGGGAACTTTGATGTCATTGCAATAACTGAAACATGGTATAATACCAAGAGTGGATATGATTGCTGAGTGTCATATTCAGGGTTTAAGTTGTTCCATGTAGATAGATATAATGGGAAAGGGGTGGAGTTGCATTGTATGTACAGAAAATATAAATTGCTGCATAAAAACAGGCATAAAAATAGATGGATCATTAACAGAATCTGTTTGGGTAGAGTTTCTAGAAGGTCAAGAAAACTGATTCTAGGTGTAATATACCGACCTCCAGCTTGGATCACGATAGAGGGAGACTTCTTTGGGACGAAATTGTTAGGGCTTCAGGCACAATAACGTAGTGATAGTAGGGGATTTTAACTTTAGTCAAATTGACTGACTTCTTTGACCGGTAATCTGAGTCCAGTGACTTTATGGAAGTAGTTCAGGACTGTTTTCTGAAGCAGTGTGTGACGGAGCCTACAGAGGTAATAATTTGCTGACCTAGTCTTGTCAAATAAAGAAACTTTGAAAATAATCTGGAGATCACTGAAGAGCTTGGAGCTAGTGATCACAAATCCATTACTTTTAATATTACATGGGAGTACGAGAATAGGGGTAATACGGTAAAAGTTCCTGATTTTCGTTCTGCCGATTATATTGACTTAGGGAACACCTGTCTAATCTCGACTGGGGTAATCTAGCTAACGATTACGATGGGATCTGCGTTTATGATTTTTCTTAATAATGTACAACGTGCACAGAGTATGTTTATTCCCCAGAGAGAATTTAGGTCAAATAATAACGATCCCAAATGGATTAACAGGAGGCTAAAACATTTATTAGGGGAAAAAAGAGGAATTTATAGGCGCATCAAAAGAGGAGATGTTAACCTTATTAACCAATATGTTCAGTTGAAAGAGAAGTAAAAAGGGGATTAGAAAGGCTAAACGTGACTATGAGATTAAGGTTGCTAATGAATCAAAGACTAATCCAAAAGGGTTCTTTCAAGTGTACAGGACGAAGGTGAGGGAAAAGGTAGGACCTCTGAAAATTGGGAATGGACAGCTGACGGATAACGAACTGGAAATGTGTTCTCTATTTAATGACTTTTTTTTGTCAGTCTTTACACAAGAAGACGTAAATGAGATTCCAGAAATTAACAATTATTCAGTTCCTGAAGAATTCAAATTAACTAATATTACTGTCACGAGGGATATGGTTATCAAACAGATAGATAAACTGAAGCAAAATAAGTCCCCGGACCCGACGAGTTGTTTTCCAGGGTGCTTAAAGAATGCAAAATGGAACTTAGTCAGCCATTAACGAATGTGTTTAATACGTCCATCCTAACTGGTGTTGTGCCAGAGATGTGGAAGATAGCTAATGTAGTTCCTATATTCAAATCAGGGGATAAGTCCATTCCATCAAATTACCGTCCAATAAGCCTCACGTCTATAGTAGGCAAATTATTAGAATCAATTATAGCTGATATTATCAGAAGTCACCTTGAAGAACATAATTTGATTAATGAATCTCAGCATGGGTTTACGAGAGGTCGTTCCTGCCTGACAAATTTACTGACGTTTTTCAATAAAACATTTGAGGCAGTAGACAGTGATAAAGAATATGATATAGTTTACTTGATTTCAGTAAGGCCTTCGATAGAGTACCTCACAAGAGACTCTTAAGAAAGGTGGCAGCTCATGGTATAGGAGGTAAAGTTCTAGCATGGATAGAGGCATGGCTTACCAATAGAAAGCAGAGAGTTTCCATTAATGGGGTCAAATCTGAATGGGGATTTGTCACTAGTGGCGTTCCACAAGGATTAGTTTTGGGCCCATTGTTGTTCATAATTTAAATTTAAAGACCTTGATGAAGGAATTGCAAGTGACATGAGTAAATTTGCTGATGATACAAAAATAGGCCGTATAATTCATTCTGAGGAGGATACCAGTGAACTCCAGGAGGATTTGGATAAATTAATGTCTTGGTCTGAAAAGTGGCAGATGAAGTTCAATGTGGACAAGTGTAAGGTGCTAGTCGTTGTAATGAAAATATCCTCGAATTTATAAACTAGGTGAAGTTGAGCTTGATCATACAGAATGTGAAAAAGACTGGGAGTCATGGTAAGCAGAAATCTAAAGCCAAGACAACAGTGCCTAAGTGTGCGCAATAAGGCTAACAGATTACTAGGATTTATTTCAAGAAGTATACAACAGAAGTCCAAAAGTTATTTTACAGCTCTATACATCACTAGTGAGACCTCATTTGGATTATGCAGCTCAGTTTTGGTCTCCTTACTACAGGATGGATATAGATTCATTGGGGAACATACAAAGAAGAATGACTAAAATGATTTACAGTATAAGAAATCTCCGTATGAAGATAGACTTAGAGCATTGAATCTCCACTCTGGAGAGACGTAGAATGAGGAGATATCATCGAGGTGTACAAGTGGATGATGGGCATAACAAAGGAGATATTAATAAAATACTGAGGATATCGAACCAAGTAAGAACGAGAAATAACGGATTTAAATTGGATAAATTTAGATTTAGAAAGGACATAGGCAAGTACTGGTTTTCGAACAGAGTTGTAGATGCGTGGAACAATCTTCCGATTAGGTGATAGAGGCTAGGACCTTGGGTGGCTTTAAAAGAGATTGGACAAATATGAGTGGGAGGGGCTGGGTTTGATTAGTGTCGTGAGTACAGGAGTAAATTCTTAGGTAGTGGTGGTTTTGATAAGGACCTGCCTTGTATGGGCCAGTAGGCCTTCTGCAGTGTTCCTCCATTCTTATGTTCTTATGTTCTTATGTTTTCGATAGACTTTAAAACGAAGTTCATGGTCAGCTTTGCAGAGAAGAACATCAAGGAAAGGAAGAGTGTTGTCGACTCTTCTTCAGTGTAAACTGGATTGATGGCTCAACCTGGTTGAGTTCGTGTTGAGAGCTGAACGTTGAAGCGTCTGGGAGTTATGATGAGAATGTCGTCAACATAACGAAGCAGGTGACAGAAGAGGGAATAATAGTGAAAATCGCTCGCTTCCAAATGTTCCATATTAGGTTCGGGACGGCACTAAGGCGATCCCATGGGTACCCAAAAGTTTGCTGAAAGAGTTGGTTTCGAAAGAGAAACAGTAAAGCCCACACATAGTTCAACAAGGTCGATGAAATCGCTGGCTGGAAGAGGAAGATCAGCGAGTCGTCAATTTTCCTGCGCAAGAGATCGATAGCTTGTGTAGTAGGTACTTTGGTGAATAGGGATGTTACATCAAGGCTGAGAGTTTTGTTTCTGATGTTGATGTTGCGAATGCGATTGAGAAGGTCACCAGAGTGTTTGAGATGTCTGGACTGATGGTGCCCAAAAGTTTGGAGAGGTGTTTAGCGAGAATTCTGAGATTGGTGGGGAGCACTGCCTATTCCCGAGGATATGGGCCTCAATGGGATACCTGGTTTGTGAGTTTTTGGCAGACCGTACATTCTGGCAGGTCAGGGTTAGGTTACCACCGCTGATAAAGGGTTACCACCGCTGATCAGGGTTACCACCGCTGATAAAGGAGGTGGTGTCGTAATCTTGAACACTGACGATTACAGGAACAAAATGCTTAATCTACTTAATGACCCAGATACCTACAAACCTCTCACTACTAATCAAGTGGACAACCTCACCAAAACATTTCTTCACAAGACTCGCCGCATTCTGAGGGAATCAGAACTAGGAAATAAACTTCTACACACCATTCCCAGCAACCCCAGACCTGCCAGAATGTACGGTCTGCCAAAAACTCACAAACCAGGTATCCCATTGAGGCCCATATCCTCGGGAATAGGCAGTGCTCCCCACCAAATCTCAGGAATTCTCGCTAAACACCTCTCCAAACTTTTGGGCACCATCAGTCCAGCACATCTCAAACACTCTGGTGACCTTCTCAATCGCATTCGCAACATCAACATCAGAAACAAGAAACTCTCAGCCTTGATGTAACATCCCTATTCACCAAAGTACCTACTACACAAGCTATCGATCTCTTGCGCAGGAAAATTGACGACTCGCTTGATCTTCCTCTTCCAGCCAGCGATTTCATCGACCTTGTTGAACTATGTGTGGGCTTTACATGTTTCTCTTCGAAACCAACTCTTTCAGCAAACTTTTGGACTACCCATGGGATCGCCACTTAGTGCCGTCCTTGCGAACCTATATATGGAACATTTGGAAGCCGAGCGATTTTCCACTATTATTCCCTCTTCTGTCACCTGGCTTCGTTATGTTGACGACATTCTCATCATAACTCCCAGACGCTTCAACGTTCAAGCTCTCCAACACGAACTCAACCAGGTTGAGCCATCAATCCAGTTTACACTAGAAGAAGAAGTCGACAACACTCTTCCTTTCCTTGATGTTCTTCTCTGCAAAGCTGACCATGAACTTCGTTTTAAAGTCTATCGAAAACCTACCAATCAACACGATCTTCTCCACTTCTACTCTCACCACGACACCAAAATTAAACGTGGTGTAATTATAGGCTTTTTCCTGCGCGCACTCAGAATCTGCAGCAGTGAGTTCCTTGAAGAAGAATGCTCCCTCATTGAACAAGTTTTTTCCAAACTTCACTATCCTCGTCACTTCATTAGAGACTGCAGACGACGGGCATTAAACATCTTCAACACACCCAGAGAAGACACTGCTGAGAAGAGATACATAGTCCTTCCCACCAACTCCATTTCCAAACAAGTTTCCAACATTTTTCTAAGACCTCATTCCGAGTATCCACCTCCACATCCACCACCATTAAGGACATTACCAGTAACAGACAGGAAAAGCTTCAATCCACGGCAGGGGTATACACAATCCCTTGTAATGGCTGCAGCAAATTATACGTTGGCGAAACATCCAGAGACCTACAAACACGCATTTCAGAACACCAGTACGCAGGCAGATCTGACGACTCAAGAAATGCCTGTGTTCAACACCGAAATTTACACAACCATTTAATCAACTACAGAAACGCAAGACTCATCGCCAGAGAAGACAACACGCAATACCGAAGAATCCTAGAATCATCACTCATCTGTATGTCCAACAACTTTAACCAGAACAACGGCTTCTACAACATAGCTGAACCTATTGCCAAGAAACTTCTTCAACGCTATCCCACCTAGAACTCAAGAATGGTACACTGCAGGTCCTTTAAGTCACACTATGTTTTCACACTACTTTTAAGACTCACATGCAGCTTTCTCCATCTGACCCAGCATTCTCCACCTGACTGTACCCTATATATATCTCTATGTTGCTCATTTTCCAGGTAGATCTGTCTGTGACTCGATAAAGCCCACTGCGTGGGCGAAACGTTGTCAATAAAGGATCACATTATACTGCTTATGTGTTTATTTTTCCATTGTGTCGGTATTTTATACCATTTATTCCCATTACCTCTCATGATGTCGTCCAGACGGCTAACAATATCCTCCATCCCAGCCCCAGGAAAGCAAACCCTGTCTCCTACTTCTCTCTTTCAAGCAGAAGGCCCTATCCATATACCTAATTTGACTATCCCCAACAAGAACAATGTTCTTACCTTCCTTGGTGTCGTTCGTGATGTTCCCTGTAGTCGACTCACATTCATCGGGTAACACGGAGAATCGGTTCGATGTTTCCACAACAGGTTTCTGGTTCTTCGTTAATTCTACCTCTCCATCCATCCTCTTGATCTTTAACTTTGTCCCATGCATTCCGGCCACTGTCCAGGTTCCTTTCTTGGCTTGAGGATTCTCAACAGGAGGATTACTACGAATCCTCTTGTTTTCCTCAGTCAGTCGCTGTATCTCAAGCTTAGCTACCCTCAGTTCTTCCTTCAGCTGCTGGTAGAGTAGCTCAAGAGAGGACATCTTGTTCAGATTCACAGAGAGCACACAAGACAGTCTGTTCCACTCATCAACTACCCTATTTCCAAACCAATACTTTCCTATATCCTTTCTAAATCTAAACTTATCTAACTTGAATCCATTATTGGGGTTCTCTCTGGAGAGATATCCTCAAGACCTTATTTATATCCCCTTTGTTAATACCCATTTTCCACTTGTATACCTCGATCATGTCTCCCCTCATTCTACGTCTTACAAGTGAATGTAATTTTAGGGTCTTCAATCTTTCTTCGTAAGGAAGATTTCTAATGCTATGTATTAATTTAGTCATTCTACGCTGAATGTTTTCTAACGAATTTATGTCCATTCTGTAATATGGAGACCAGAACTGAGCTGCGTAATCTACTTGATCTAATTTCTTTATACGGGATAAATGTTCTTTGGGCAGCCTGTATAGTGTTAAGAAAACTGTCATATTGATACCTCTCTTCTTCACCCCAGTCCACAGTTGATAAGTGTTCTCTAAGTCCATTATAATCTGCTAAGCGAAAATCTGGGATCATTACTGAATTATCCCTACTATCATACATCCATTCAATGCTAAAGGTAATTGACTTGTGGTCGCTTGAGCTGAGTTCCTCTGTAATTTCTAAATTATTAACAAGGGTTTCCTTGCTTGCCAGAACCAAGTCAAGTAGGTTATTTCCTTGTAGGTTCTGTTACAAACTGCTTCAAAAAGCAATCCTGAACTACTTCTAAAAAGTCGTTAGATTCTAAATTCCCTGTCATGAAATTCCAATCAATCTGACTAAAGTTAAAGTCCCCTAGAATTACTACGTTATCGTGTCTTGTGGCCTTAACAATTTCCTCCCAAAGTAGTCTCCCTTGTTCCCTATCTAAGTTTGGAGGACGGTAAATCACGCCTAAAATCAATTTTTCACACCCTCTGAAAATTCTATCCAGACAGACTCTGTATGTGTTAATTCAGACTTTATACCCGTTTTTATGCAACAATTTAAATGATCACCGACATAGAGTGCCACCCCACCCCCTTTCCCGATACTTCTGTCTACTTGTATACCTCGATCATGTCTCCCCTCATTCTACGTCTTACAAGTGAATGTAATTTTAGGGTCTTCAATCTTTCTTCGTAAGGAAGATTTCTAATGCTATGTATTAATTTAGTCATTCTACGCTGAATGTTTTCTAACGAATTTATGTCCATTCTGTAATATGGAGACCAGAACTGAGCTGCGTAATCTAGGTGAGGCCTTACTAATGATGTATAAAGCTGTAATATAACCTCTGGACTTCTGTTGCTAACACTTCTTGATATAAATCCCAGTAATCTATTTGCCTTATTACGTACGCTTAGGCATTGCTGTCTTGGTTTAAGGTTGCTGCTTACCATCACCCCCAAGTCCTTCTCGCAATCTGTATGGCTAAGTTCTACGTTATTTAACTTATAAATGCTTGGGTTATGGACACTCCCGAGCTTCAGAACCTTGCATTTATCTACATTGAACTGCATCTGCCACTTTTCTGACCACGAATTAAGTTTGTCTAAATCTTCCTGAAGTTCTATGACATCTATGTTTGAATCAATTATCCTACCTATCTTCGTGTCGTAAATCCTTGAGGATATCTTGAGGATATCTCTCCAAGAGAGAACCCGCAATAATGGTTTCAAATTGGATAAGTTTAGATTTAGAAAGGATATAGGAAAATATTGGTTTGGAAATAGGGTAGTTGATGAGTGGAACAGTCTGCCTAGTAGGGTTATTGAAGCTAGGACCTTGGGTAGTTTCAAATTTAGGTTGGATAAATTCATGAGTGAGAGGGGTTGGATTTGAGTGGGACTCGCACTTGAGTTAATAGAATCTTCAAAGCTTATTTCTTGGGTAGAATTGAAAATTAGGTTGGGCAATTATTCTGTTAGTGGGATGGATTGTGAAGGACTTGCCTAGTATGGGCCAACAGGCCTGCTGCAGTGTTCCTCCTTTCTTATGTTCTTATGTTCTTAATACAGGGATTTCTTCGCTTGCCTATTCCTTGGGCACGACCTACTTCCACACTGAAGAAATGTGACACCTCCTACAACTGCTGCACCTCTCCTGTCTACTGTATATAAGCTCCCTCTGCTCATATGCTGTTATTCTATTCAAGATTGATGGACTGACAACATCGACTCAAGATTGAGGGCCTGACAACCTCACACTCCTCCTGTTCTTCACGATTCTCCCTTGTATGGACTGATGAAGCCACTGTGTGGCGAAACGTTTCCTCAATAAAGATACCCAAGTGTTGCATATGTGTCTAATTTACCTGGATATGCAGATAAGTGATGATTCCAGGATTCTTCGGTATTGAGTGTTGTCTTCTCTGGCGATGAGTCTTGCGTTTCTGTAGTTGATTAAATGGTTGTGTGAATTTCGGTGTTGAACACAGGCATTCCTTGAGTCGTCAGATCTGCCTGCGTACTGGTGTTCTGAAGCCCTCAGCTTAGGCCTCAAATTTGCAACAGGAATTACGAAACCAAAACAAGACCTCAATTTCATCGCTAAAAACTACAGACACAATGACTCCGATTTCCAAAAAGGCTATCTTCAAGGCATCATCTCAGCGGCCATCTCAACACACAGCTCCCCAGTCATACCTCGACGTTACATCATTGCTCTTAAAGCTTTGTGAATGAATGGTTCAGAGAACCGACGAGTTGGTAAATTAGACACATATGCAACACTTGGGTATCTTTATTGAGGAAACGTTTCGCCACACAGTGGCTTCATCAGTCCATACAAAGGAGAATCGTGAAGAACAGGAGGAGTGTGAGGTTGTCAGGCCCTCAATCTTGAGACGATGTTGTCAGTCCATCAATCTTGAATAGAATAACAGCATATGAGCAGAGGAACCTTATATACTGTAGACAGGAGAGGTGCAGCAGTAGTAGGAGGTGTCACATTTGTTCAATGTGGAAGTAAGTCGTGCCCAAGGAATAGGCAAGTGAAGAAATCCCTGTATTAAGATACCAAGATGTTGCAGTGTCAGTGTCTGACACTGACTTAACTCAGTGAAGACGTGTCTTGTGTGCTCTCTGTGAATCTGAACAAGATGTCCTCTCTTGAGCTACTCTACCAGCAGCTGAAGGAAGAACTGAGGGTAGCTAAGCTTGAGATACAGCGACTGACTGAGGAAAACAAGAGGATTCGTAGTAATCCTCCTGTTGAGAATCCTCAAGCCAAGAAAGGAACCTGGACAGTGGCCGGAATGCATGGGACAAAGTTAAAGATCAAGAGGATGGATGGAGAGGTAGAATTAACGAAGAACCAGAAACCTGTTGTGGAAACATCGAACCGATTCTCCGTGTTACCCGATGAATGTGAGTCGACTACAGGGAACATCACGAACGACACCAAGGAAGGTAAGAACATTGTTCTTGTTGGGGATAGTCAAATTAGGTATATGGATAGGGCCTTCTGCTTGAAAGAGAGAAGTAGGAGACAGAGGGTTTGCTTTCCTGGGGCTGGGATGGAGGATATTGTTAGCCGTCTGGACGACATCATGAGAGGTAATGGGAGCAATCCTATTATCTGTCTCAGTGCTGGAGGCAACGATGTTGGCAGACGTAGGAGTGAGGACCTGACTAGCAGGTATAGGTCAGCAATAGACATAATTAGGAAGAAGGGTGGGAACCCTGTCATATGTGGTATTTTGCCAAGGAGAGGAGTTGGAGATGAATGGCTGTCCAGGGCAATTGGTGTCAATTGCTGGCTGGACAAACACTGTAAGGATAATGCAGTACCATTCATTTGCAACTGGGACCACTTCTATGGCCGAAATGACATGTATGCCAGGGATGGGGTTCACTTATCCAGGGCAGGTGTGGATTTTCTTGCTAGCTCAGTTGAGGGTGTTGTTAGGACTTTAAACTAGGATTAGTTAGAGGTATGGGTTTAGAAATGGAAAATAATGAATGTCGAAATATAGATCTAGGCTTTGATATAAAAATCTTAACAATAACAAGGACAGAAATAGGTATAGTGGTAAAACAGAATGGAGCAGGAAGGGTAAAGAGAAAGGAGGGTCTTTAAAAATGTATTATACAAATAGTCGTAGTGCTAGGAATAAGATGGACGATTTGAGATTATTTGCAAGTGCAGGTAACATTGATGTATTTGCCATAACTGAGACGTGGTTCAATACGAAAAATAGGGACATGCCTGCTGAATGTCATATACAGGGTTTTAAATTGTTCCAAGTAGACAGAAGTTTCGGGAAGAGGGGTGGAGTGGCACTGTATGTCCGAGATCGCTTGAACTGTTGCATAAAAAAGGGAATAAAGTCTGAAATAACACATACAGAGTCTGTCTGGATAGAATTTTCAGAGGGGCATGAAAATTGATTTTAGGTGTGATATACCGTCCCCAAACTTAGATAGGGACCAAGGGAGACTACTATGGGAGGAAATTGTTAAGGCCACAATGCACGATAACGTAGTTATTCTGGGTGACTTCAACTTTAGTCAAATTGATTGGAATTTTTGACTGGGAATTTAGAATCTAACGACTTCTTAGATGTAGTTCAAGATTGTTTTTGAAGCAGTTTGTGACAGAACCTACAAGGGGAAATAACCTGCTTGACTTAGTTCTGGCAAACAAGGAAACCCTTGTTAATAATTTAGAAATTACAGAGGAACTCGGCGCAAGCGACCACAAATCAATTACCTTTGGCATTGAATGGAAGTTTCATAGTACGAATAACTCAGTAACGGTCCCAGATTTTCGCTTAGCAGATTACAATGGACTTAGAGAACACTTATCATCTGTGGACTGGGGTAATGAAGATAGCTATCAATATGACAGTTTTCTGAACACTATACATGCTGCCCAAATAACATTTATCCCATATAAAGAAATTAGATCGAATAGAAATGACCCAAAATGGATGAATAATAGGCTCAAATATCTTTTAGGGCAGAAGAAAGGAGTTTATAGGCGTATCAAAAGAGGTGAGGGTCATCTTATGAGTCAGTATATTGACATTAAGAGGGACGTTAAAAGGGGATAAGAAAAGCTAAACGGACTACGAAATTAAAGTTGCTAGGGATTCGAAAACTAACCCAAAAGTTTTTTCAGGTGTATAGAACAAAAGTTAGAGATAAGATAGGTCCCCTTAAAAATAATTATGGGTATCTTACTGACAAAGAGAATGAAATGTGCTCTATTTTTAATAATTATTTTCTCTCGGTTTTCACTCAGGAAGACATTAATAATATCCCAAGAATTAGGTATTTTAGTGGGCCTGAAGAAGATAAATTATGTAGTATCACAGTCACTAGCGAAAGGTTATCAAACAGATAGACCGCTTGAAGCAAAATAAATCGCCAGGCCCTGATGAGCTTTTTTCAAGGGTTCTTAAGGAATGCAAAATAGAACTCTGTGAACCCTTAACTAACATTTTTAACCTATCTCTTCAAACAGGTGTAGTGCTGATACGTGGAAGATGGCTAATGTAATTCCTATTTTTAAAGCAGGGGACAAGTCGTTACCATCAAATTACCGCCCAATAAGTCTAACTCAATTGTAGGCAAATTATAGAGTCGATTATAGCTGATAACATAAGAAGCCATCTCGATAGGCATAATTTGATTAATGATACTCAACATGGATTCACCAGGGCCGTTCCTGCCTAACTAATTTATTAACTTTTTCAGTGGCTTTTGAGGCAGTTGATAATGATAAAGAATTCGATATGTTTATTTGGATTTTAGTAAGGCTTTTGATAGAGTACCACATCAGAGACTGTTAAAGAAAGTGGCTGCTCAGGCATTGGGGAAAAGTGTTTCATGGATCGAGTCATGGCTCACCAATAGGAAGCAGAGGGTGTGCATAAATGGGGTTAAATCGGAGTGGGGATCTGTAACAAGTGGCGTTCCTCAGGGATCGTTTTGGCCCGTTGTTGTTTATAATATAATAAATGACTTGACGAGGGAATTCTATGATAGAGCAATTGCTGATGACACGAAGATAGGTAGGATAATCGATTCAGACGTAATGTCAGGAACTTACAGGAGGATTTAGACAAACTCAATTCCTGGTCAGAAAAATGGCAGATGCAGTTCAATGTAGATAAATGCAAAGTTCTAAAGCTCGGGAATGTCCATAACCCAGCACTTATAGCTTAATAAGTTGAACTTAGCCATACAGATTGCGAAGAGGACTTGGGGTGATGGTAAGCAGACCTTAAACCAAGACAGCAATGCCTAAGCGTAGTAATAAAGGCAAATAGATTACTGGGATTTATATCAAGAAGTGTTAGCAACAGAAGTCCAGACGTTATATTACAGCTTTATACATCATTAGTAAGGCCTCACCTAGATTACGCAGCTCAGTTCTGGTCTCCATATTTACAGAATGGAATAATGTTAGAAAACATTCAGCGTAGAATGACTAAATTAATACATAGCATTAGAAATCTTCCTAGAAGAAAGATTGAAGACCCTTAAATTACATTCACTTGTAAGACGTAGAATGAGGGAGACATGATCGAGGTATATAAGTGGAAAAATGGTATAAAAGGGATATAATAAGGTCTTGTAGGATATCTCTCCAAGAAGAACCGCAAAATGGATCATGATAGTTAATAAGGATATAGGAAATATGGTTTAAATAGGAGATAACAAATCTGTAGTAGTTATTGAAGCAAGATGGGATTATTAGGGATAATATAGGAAAAGGGATGAACACTGCAAGCAGGCCTGTTGGCCCATACTAGGCAGAGTCCTTCACAGTCCATCCTCACTAACAGAATATTTGCCTCAACCTCAATTTTCAATGCTACTCAAGAAATAAGTCTTTGACAATTCCTATTCCCACTCATGCTAGTTGCAGAATAAGTCCCACTCAAATCCAACCCTTCACTCATGAATTTATCCAACCTAAATTTGAAACTACCCAAGGTCCTAGCTTCAATAACCCTACTAGGCAGACTGTTCCACTCATCAACTACCCTATTTCCAAACCAATACTTTCCTATATCCTTTCTAAATCTAAACTTATCAACTTGAATCCATTATTGCGGGTTCTCTTGAGAGATATCCTCAAGACCTTATTTATATCCCCTTTGTTAATACCCATTTCCACTTGTATACCTCGATCATGTCTCCCTCATTCTACGTCTACAAGTGAATGTAATTTAAGGGTCTTCAATCTTTCTTCTAAGGAAGATTTCTAATGCTATGTATTAATTTAGTCATTCTACGCTGAATGTTTTCTAACGAATTTATGTCCATTCTGTAATATGGAGACCAGAACTGAGCTGCTAATCTAGGTGAGGCCTTACTAATGATGTATAAAGCTGTAATATAACCTCTGGACTTCTGTTGCTAACTTCTTGATATAAATCCAGTAATCTATTTGCCTTATTACGTACGCTTAGGCATTGCTGTCTTGGTTTAAGGTTGCTGCTTACCATCACCCCCAAGTCCTTTCGCAATCTGTATGGTAAGTTCAACTTATTTAAGTTATAAGTTGGTATGGAATCCGACTTCAGAACCTTGCATTATCTACATTGAACTGCATCTGCCACTTTTCTGACCAGAATTAAGTTTGTCAAATCTTCCTGAAGTTCTTGCATCTTGAATAATTATCCCTATTTCGTTCTCGAATTTCTCATTCACTGAATTCCTCATCAGGCATATAATTATAACAACATGGCAAACGATCCTGTCCTGACCTCGCATATGAACTCTCTGCCTTACTAAGAACTTAATCATAAGAATGAACACTGCAGAAGGCCTATGGCCCATACAGGCAGGTCTTATCAAACCACCACTACCAAAATTTATCGTACCACGACACATCAAACCCAGCCTCCACTCATATATTGTCCAATCTCTTTTAAAGCCACCCAAGGTCCTAGCCTCTATCACCCTACTGGAAGATTGTTCCACGCATCTACAACTCTGTTCGAAAACCAGTACTTGCCTATGTCCTTTCTAAATCTAAATTTATCCAATTTAAATCCGTTATTTCTCGTTCTTACTTGGTTCGATATCCTCAGTATTTTATTAATATCTCCTTTGTTTATGCCCATCATCCACTTGTACACCTCGATGATATCTCCCTCATTCTACGTCTCTCCAGAGAGTGGAGATTCAATGCTCTAAGTCTATCTTCATACGGGAGATTTCTTATACTGTAAATCATTTTAGTCATTCTTCTTTGTATGTTCTCCAATGAATCTATATCCATCCTGTAGTAAGGAGACCAAAACTGAGCTGCATAATCCAAATGAGGTCTCACTAGTGATGTATAGAGCTGTAAAATAACTTTTGGACTTCTGTTGCTTATACTTCTTGAAATAAATCCTAGTAATCTGTTAGCCTTATTGCGCACACTTAGGCACTGTTGTCTTGGCTTTAGATTTCTGCTTACCATGACTCCCAAGTCTTTTTCACATTCTGTATGATCAAGCTCAACTTCACCTAGTTTATAAATTCGAGGGATATTTTCATTACCAACGACTAGCACCTTACACTTGTCCACATTGAACTTCATCTGCCACTTTTCAGACCAAGACATTAATTTATCCAAATCCTCCTGGAGTTCACTGGTATCCTCCTCAGAATGAATTATACGGCCTATTTTTGTATCATCAGCAAATTTACTCATGTCACTTGCAATTCCTTCATCAAGGTCATTTATGTAAATTATGAACAACAATGGGCCCAAAACTGATCCTTGTGGAACGCCACTAGTGACAAATCCCCATTCAGATTTGACCCCATTAATGGAAACTCTCTGCTTTCTATTGGTAAGCCATGCCTCTATCCATGCTAGAACTTTACCTCCTATACCATGAGCTGCCACCTTTCTTAAGAGTCTCTTGTGAGGTACTCTATCGAAGGCCTTACTGAAATCCAAGTAAACTATATCATATTCTTTATCACTGTCTACTGCCTCAAATGTTTTATTGAAAAACGTCAGTAAATTTGTCAGGCAGGAACGACCTCTCGTAAACCCATGCTGAGATTCATTAATCAAATTATGTTCTTCAAGGTGACTTCTGATAATATCAGCTATAATTGATTCTAATAATTTGCCTACTATAGACGTGAGGCTTATTGGACGGTAATTTGATGGAATGGACTTATCCCCTGATTTGAATATAGGAACTACATTAGCTATCTTCCACATCTCTGGCACAACACCAGTTAGGATGGACGTATTAAACACATTCGTTAATGGCTGACTAAGTTCCATTTGCATTCTTTAAGTACCCTGGAAAACAACTCGTCGGGTCCCGGGGACTTATTTTGCTTCAGTTTATCTATCTGTTTGATAACCATATCCCTCGTGACAGTAATATTAGTTAATTTGAATTCTTCAGGAACTGAATAATTGTTAATTTCTGGAATCTCATTTACGTCTTCTTGTGTAAAGACTGACAAAAATAGTCATTAAATAGAGAACACATTTCCAGTTCGTTATCCGTCAGCTGTCCATTCCCAATTTTCAGAGGTCCTACCTTTTCCTCACCTTCGTCCTGTACACTTGAAAGAACCCTTTTGGATTAGTCTTTGATTCATTAGCAACCTTAATCTCATAGTCACGTTTAGCCTTTCTAATCCCCTTTTTACTTCTCTTTTCAACTGAACATATTGGTCAATAAGGTTAACATCTCCTCTTTGATGCGCCTATAAATTCCTCTTTTCTCCCTAATAAATGTTTTAGCCTCCTGTTAATCCATTTGGGATCGTTATTATTTGACCTAAATTCTCTCTGGGGAATAAACATACTCTGTGCACGTTGTACATTATTAAGAAAAAATCATAAACGCAGATCCCATCGTAATCGTTAGCTAGATTACCCCAGTCGAGATTAGACAGGTGTTCCCTAAGTCCAATATAATCGGCAGAACGAAAATCAGGAACTTTTACCGTATTATCCCTATTCTCGTACTCCCATGTAATATTAAAGTAATGGATTTGTGATCACTAGCTCCAAGCTCTTCAGTGATCTCCAGATTATTTACAAGAGTTTCTTTATTTGACAAGACTAGGTCGAGCAAATTATTACCTCTGGTAGGCTCCGTCACACACTGCTTCAGAAAACAGTCCTGAACTACTTCCATAAAGTCACTGGACTCCAGATTACCGGTCAAAGAAGTCCAGTCAATTTGACTAAAGTTAAAATCCCCTACTAACACTACGTTATTGTGCCTAGAAGCCCTAACAATTTCGTCCCAAAGAAGTCTCCTCTATCGTGATCCAAGCCTGGAGGTCGGTATATTACACCTAGAATCAGTTTTTCTTGACCTTCTAGAAACTCTACCCAAACAGATTCTGTTAATGATCCATCTATTTTTATGCCTGTTTTTATGCAGCAATTTATATTTTCTCGTACATACAATGCAACTCCACCCCTTTCCCATTATATCTATCTACATGGAACAACTTAAACCCCTGAATATGACACTCAGCAATCATATCCCGACTCTTGGTATTATACCATGTTTCAGTTATTGCAATGACATCAAAGTTCCCAGCACATGCTACCAAACGTAATTCGTTAATTTTATTTCTGGCGCTTCGACAGTTAGTATAAAATACATTGATATGTATCTTCTTGTGAACCTTTTTCAGCTTTTGTTTTACACAATTTCTGTTACTATCATTACCCTGTGTCACTCGATTACTGTTATTGTTATGATTTATGATATCAAAGCCTGAATCAATATTTTGGCCCTCATTATTTACCATTCCTAAACCCATACCTCTAACTAATCCTAGTTTAAAGCCCTAACAACATCCTCAACTGAGCTAGAGAGAAATTCTACACCTGCCCTGGATAAGTGAACCCCATCCCTGGCATACATGTCATTTCGGCCATAGAAGTGGTCCCAGTTGTCAATGAATGGGACTGCATTATCCTTACAGTGTTTGTCCAGCCAGCAATTTATACCAATCGCTCTGGACAGCCATTCATTTCCAACACCCCTTCTTGGCAAAATGCCACATATAACAGGGCTCCCTCCCTTCTTCCTAATGATGTCTATTGCTGCCTTATACCTACTAACTAAATCCTCACTTCTACGCTTGGATACATCATTGCCTCCAGCACTGAGGCAGATAATAGGATTGATCCCATTACCATGCATGATGTTGTCAAGTCGGCTAACAATGTCTTCCATCCCAGCCCCAGGAAAGCAAACCCTCTGTCTCCTACTCCTATCTTTCAAGCAGAAGGCCCTATCCATATATCTAACTTGGCTATCCCCAACAACAACAATGTTTTTACCTTCCTTGGTACAGTTCGTCGTGACGTTCCCAGTAGTCGACTCACATTCGTCTGGAAGCACAGAAAAGGAGTTCGAAGTTTCCACAGCAGTCTCTTTCTTCTTCGTCGTTACTACCTCTCCATTCGTCTTCTTGATCTTCAACTTCGTCCCATGCTGTCCGGCCACTGCCCAGGTTACCTTCTTGACCTGAGGACTCACAACAGGAGGACTACTACGAATCCTCTTGTTTTCCTCCGTCAATCGCCGTATCTCAAGCTTCGCTACCCTCAATTCCTCCTTAAGCTGCTGGTAAAGTTGCTCAATAGGGGCATCTTGATTCAGTCCACAGGAGTACACTAGACACGTCTTCACTGA
>WNWK01035495.1:0-19733 GCA_009830355.1 Cherax destructor | reverse complement strand
TATATATATATATATATATATATATGTCGTAAATAGGAAAAATTTTTGGGTTTAAATAGCAACGCTCTTTTTTCTATGCATTAAAAGGGAAAATTTTGGGATGCAATTTTTCGAAAAAAATTATTCGGGAAACTAACAAAAAAATATATTTAATTGTTTTTGTTTATTATTAAATTATTGTAAACGTATCTAAAATCATTTGGGGTTGGGCTAAATTAAATTGGTTCGTTATAATAAGGTTAGGCAATTTTTTAATTTTTTTGGTACAAAATTTTTTTTTTTACATTAACATAAATAAAAAATATATATCTTTAAACGTATAAGAAAAATTTTAGAAAGACAAAATTTTAAAGGAGTTCTTGCTAAGTGACCAGTTTTACCTATTGGGACAAATTTATATATATTAATGAACAACGGGTTTTTAACAAAACACCGGACAGCTGAGGATTCGATCCTCGGCTAGTCGAAATTTTTGCTGATTAAATACCACCTTCGGGGTTACATAAATGTTTGCTCGTGGAGGCTAGTAGACCAAACGGGGAGGGGAAAGAAATTGGCGAACACCCACACCACCGTATGTCCTCGGGTCAAGGTGAAACACCCAGCTCTGCTGGGGGCTTGATTCTTGTAGGATTGAGTGGTCCTGTGGGTTAGAGCGTCAGTGATTTTCGCTCACCATGAGCCAGGCCCAAAAAGATATGGGTTCGAATCCTTGGTTTGTCGATTTTTATTGATATATATATATATATATATATATATATATATATATATATATATATATATATATATATATATATTAAAATTTTAAAAAATCAACGTATATCGATAAGTGTACATCCAATTATATATACACACTGGGGAACCAATTTAACCCTATTTGGGATTTAATTATTTTTGATGGTTAACATGCTAACAGCGTAAACGACTGTTAATAAATTAATCAATATTAATTTTAAACTTGTCACCAGCACGGTTCTCCCCCTATCACCTACTTCTAATACGGGTTTGATATTTGTTCACATCCAGGTCATTCCTCTCACTGCTATTCTGAAACTTAATGGTATTTCCCTAACATCCCTGCCTCCACTTATGCCCTCTCATTCTTGTCTAATATTTCTTTTTAAACCTCAGAGTATTTTTAAGATATAATCATACCTCCTCTCATCCTTTTCTCCTCTAAAGCCCAGGTTGAAATAATTTATTATTTCTTTGAAGGTGAGGGCCAAAATCTGCCGTTCAATACAAGGAGGTAAGGTTAGTTTCATGGATCAAGACCCCCTTTTTACCTTTGATATTTGAAGAGTTTGAGAGTTTCTTACCTGAGTCTAAAATTTCAATGTGTGGAAAGTTCCTGAACAATCCCTTTTGTGTAGAATACTGGGTTTCTTGGGTTATGACTGAGAGGCGATTGACCTTTGTCAGGTCATTGTGGAATTCAGCCGAAACCTGCCAGCTCATTTCTCGTTACCTGAATTCTTACCTCTACTGCACATGGGCAGTTGTGTTGGACGGTTGCAACTCTTGGTCTTTGGTGGAGGGTTGTTAAGACCCTCAAACACTTACCCCAAAGACAAGGAATGCGTATTCAATAAGCAACTTGAGATATTGGGGGCTACTGTAGACCGTGGATACCTGTAGTCATGTGCAGTTACCTGGACAGTAGTGATACCTGAATGAGTCATGTGCAATCACCTGGTACAGTAGCGATACCTGTTGAGTCATGTCTATCACCGGCAGTAGCTAGATACCTGAATGAGTCATGTGCAATCACCGGTACAGTAGCTAGATCCTGAATGAGTCATGTGCAGTCACCTGGTAAGTAGCTAGATCCTGTCAGTCATGTTCACCTGGTACGGTAGCTAGATACCTGTATGAGTCATGGCAATCACCGGTACAGACAGATACCTGTATGGTCATGTCAATCACCTGGTACAGTAGCTAGATACCTGAATGAGTCATGTGCAGTCACCTGATACAGTAGCTAGATTTGTACGAGTCATGTGCAATCACCTGGTACAGTAGCTAGATACCTGTATGAGTCTGTGAATCACCTATACAGTAGCTAGATACCTGTAGAGTCATGTCAATCACCTGGCAGTAGCTAGATCCAGGTATGTCAACCACCGGTGAGCTAGATACCGGAGTCATGTGCAATCCGGCAGTAGCTAGATCCGAAGGGCATGGCAATCACCGGTACAGTAGCTAGATACCTGTATGAGTCATGTCAATCACCTGGTACAGTGCTAGATACCTGTAATATGTCAACACCTTACAGTAGCAGATACCTTTGGTCATGTCAATCACCTGGTACAGTAGCAGATACCATGAGCATGTCAATCACCTGGTCGTAGCTAGATACCTGTACGAGCTTGCAATCACCTGGCAGTAGCTGATACCGTATGAGTCATGTGCAATCACCTGAACAGAGCTAGATACCGTATGAGTCAGTGAATCACCGAACAGAGCAGATACCTGAATGAGTCATGTGAATCACCTGATACAGAGCTAGATACCGGTACGAGTCATGTGCAATCACCTGATACAGAGCTGATACCTGTACGAGTCATGTGCAATCACCTGGTACAGTAGCTGATACCTGTATGAGTCATGTCAATCACCTGATACAGTAGCTAGATACCGAAGTCATGTCAATCACCTGGTACAGTAGCTGATACCGTAAGGGCATGTGCAGTCACCTGGTACAGTAGCTAGATACCTGTATGAGCATGTGCAATCACCTGTCAGTAGCTAGATACCTGTATGAGTCATTCAATCACCTGGTACAGTAGCTAGATACCTGTATGAGTCATGTAATCACCTGAACAGTATAGATACCTGTATGAGTCAGTGCAATCACCTGGTACAGTAAGATCCTGTATGAGTCATGTGCAATCACCTGATACAGAGCAACCAGAGTCATGTGCAATCACCTGATACAGAGCTAGATACCTGTGGAGTCATGTGCATCACCTGGACAGTAGCTAGATACCTGATGACATGGCAGTCATCTGGACAGTAGCTAGATACCTGTATGAGTCATGTGCAGTCACCTGGTACGAGCTGATACCGAGAGTCAGTGCAGTCACCTGGTACAGTAGCTAGATACCTGTATGATCAGTGCAATCACCTGGCGTAGCTAATACCTGTATGGTCATGTAATCACCTGATACAGAGCTGATACCTGTAGAGTCATGTGCAGTCACCTTACAGTGCAGATACCTGTATGAGTCATTGCAATCACCTGGTACAGAGTAATACTGTAGAGTCATGTGCCACCTTTAAGTAGCTAGAAAACAGGGGTCATGTGCAATCACCTGATAAGTAGCTAGATACCTGTAGAGTCATGTGCAATCAGTACAGTAGTAGACAGCTGTATTGTGGTAAAATGTTATCTTATTCGGGTCGTAATTTTTATCGAATGTTAAAGTATTTCCTGCACACATGTTGTAGGATACTCGTGTGCTTTCATGGGTATAGTGTGACTAGTTAGGTAGCTGCTCCTCCACCCAGTGGGCACTCATGGCTCTGCAGGAGTGCCTACTGCCCAAAAACTGTAGGTTGTGAGGGTGATTGATACTAACCAAATTAATGTGTCCAACTCTGCTTAGCTTAAATACATATAAGTATTAGTGTACAAACATTAGTCTATGGAGGCTTCTTAATAGATTAAGTCTTACAAATTAAGAGTGCATAAAGAATGTAGTACCCCAGTAGGCATACTTGGGGCTGTGTCCTTCCCCTCCTTTCCCCAACTTGGGAGAAGGTTTGGGAAATCAAAGCTACATGATTATTAACACCCGTCCATTCCTCCTCCCTCCATTCCCTCTCTCCCTCCCTCCGTCCCTTCCTTTTCTCTCTGCCCTGGACAAAAGATTACAGCACATAAGAACAAATGTTAATCAGAAAAACAGACTGTATTCACTCTGGAATATTTTCAACAGCAAAGAAACTGTCCTTGGCGATGGTCTGAATGTTGTCTTTGTTTACTTATTTGAAATAAAAGTCCTCCCGGCTCTTGATAATATAACCGGCTAATAAAGTCCAAAAGTTCATCAACGTCGTTGTGGTATTTCAGTACATTGATATCACAAGGTCACCCCGACAAACTTATTTAATATGGTAGAGAACTTATCTCTTTGTACTGCCACTGGTTATCGGGGTGGATATTCCACTACAAAATATTCCTATGGTGTCCGAACTGTTACTAGTGCCCTTTTCACTGAGGTGGAAATATAAACAAAAGCAGTATAATGTGATCCTTTTGAAACGTTTCCTCACACAGTGGGTTTATCAAGGCACCAACAGACTACCTGGGGAAAGATATGAGAATATAAGATGGAGTCAGGTTGAGAATGCTGGGTCCATCCCGGTCCAAGAGGTCACATCCCGGTCCAAGACGGTCACATCCCGGTCCAAGTCTCACATCCCGGTCCAAAAACGGTCACACCCCGGTCCAAGAGGTCACATCCCGGTCAAGACGGTCACTCCCGGTCCGCGGTCCATCCCGGTCCAAGACGGTCACTCCCGCCAAGACGGTCCATCCCGGTCCAAGACGGTCACATCCCGGCCAAGACGGTCACATCCCGGTCCAAGACGGTCACATCCCGGTCCAAGACGGTCCATCCCGGTCCAAGTCGGTCACATCCCGGTCCAAGTCGGTCACATCCCGGTCCAAGACGGTCACATCCCGGTCCAAGAGGTCACATCCCGGTCCAAGACGGTCACATCCCGGTCCAAGTCGGTCACATCCCGGTCCAAGTCGGTCACATCCGGCCAAGACGGTCACATCCCGGTCCAAGACGGTCACATCCCGGTCAGAGGGTCCATCCGGAGACAAAATCATAGTTGTCCGAAACCTTGCATAACCAGGGGCTTTTGGTTTGTGTGTTGTATTATGGGGGGAAAAAACATTATTTATATTATTTGGGTCATTCATCCCAAGGAATACAAGAGAGGCGACAGATTCAGCTGGATGCTGGTGGCAGGAGTAGAGCAGAAATAAGTCACCTGACAGTATGCTGGTAGAATTAATGGTTGATGTTCACTGAAGTGGCGGCTGAGTTATCTGGTCAGGTATCTCCTGGTAGGTAGTGACTGGTGCTGGTAGTGTTTCCTACCACACTTCCTACTTTGATTCGTTGGTGCCTCGTTACTTTTTGCATGACTGGGCAGGTAGCAGCGTCTGTCATAGGGTGGTTTGCCAATTCCTGATGGAGTCGGGTTGGGAAGTGCCGAGGAGAGGAAATCTTCATACGTAGAATGGGAAAAAAAGAGAAGACAAAGAGCTCTTGGTTCAACCAAAGAGAAGAGAGACCAAAAAAAAAAAGACGCATAAGAGCATGGAATCAATGGATAAACAAGAACAGAGAAGATTAGCAGATTAACGAAATGGATGGGCAAGGAGAAGAGTCTGAGCTACCCGGAATGACACTGCTCAAAGGACAAGTCTGAACCACAACTACTTCACAGTCACATCAGAAGACTGTAAAAAAAAAATTAGTAATTTGACTGAACAAGGACAGCTCACGGAAAGTGACAAGGAAGTCTGAGAATTGCGCAACAATTTAAATATATCTTCTCATAAAAAACAGAGCCAAAGCCAGAAAGCCCAGGTAGGGTAAACAAAGGTACCAGACACCATAACAAACAGGGCAAAGTTTAAACAATGAAACTTTTGATACAGCTTAACATCATAGAAGGTGGGAACTGACAGGGTGTCACCCTGGATTCTCTGAGAGGGGAGGAGGAGAACACCCTGAACCAATATCAGGATCTATAACAGTTCTAATGAACACAGGACAGCGCCAGAAATCTGGAAAACAGTGAACAAAGATCCTATTTATAATAAATAGAGATAGCCAGGGAGGAACTACAAGCTATTTATACTGCAGGTATACTATGGTAGGTAAAAAGAAGATAGGCAGGATAGTAGGAGAGAAGTTTTTTAAACAACCCGCATGGGCTCAATGATGGCAAATTCTTGTCTTAACCAGGAAGTCCATGATAGTGTGGAGAAAAAAAGGGGGTATTTCCCACAGCCCCTTCTGCCGGAAGGGGGTGGGAGAACCCCTTTAATGGAAATTTTCTCCACAAAGAAGGTGAGACAAACAAAGAGGGTGACTGGAATGCATTTTCTTAAGAGTTCAAGAAGGCATTGGATGGTACCCCCCCATGAACCCGGGGCAAAATCTTGAGCAGCAGCCAGGAATAACAGACATGTACTCCCGTGGATCAAAAGTACCATGGGGAAAGGGAGAATATAAAGTGGTTGCCTGGTGTACCACAAGGTGGCTCGTGGCCTGGTGGCTAAAACTCTCGCTTCACACGACAAGGTGTCCGGGATCGATTCCCGGCGAGGTAGAAACATTAGGTGTGATTCCGTACACCGGTTGTCTATGTTCACCCATCAGAAAATGGGTACCTGGGTGTTAGTGGACTGGTGTGGGTCGCATCCTGGGACAAAATTGACCTAATTTACAGGAAATGCTCAGCATAACAAGCGGCTTTCTATATAGTAGTATGTCATTGATGTCAGATGTAGAAGATATTATTATTATTATTATTATTATTATTAAGGATCAATATTAGGACCAGTTCTGTTTCTGGTTTATTTGAACGACAATAGATTGTAAGATGTATTTTTGTTCGCTGATGTGAAACTAGTGAGAATACAAACAGATGAGGAGGAAGTCTGCAAATAGATCTGTACAAACTGCCGAGTTAATCAGATAAGTGGTTGCTTGAGTTCAACCCCAGGAAAGAAGACCAAACACGGAGTAGACTGGTAGAAAGGATGTAAACATCATTCAGAGAGAAGGCCTGAGAGTAAGCATAGTGTCTGCATATCACAAGAAGCTCACATCAACTGAATAACCTCTGCAATCAATGTTCGCCTGGCCTGGCCTTCAAGATCTCGCCAGACTCATTTCGGGTGCTTTATCCAACATATTCAGAGCCATCCTCGAGTACCCAGCACCAGTATAGGGCCCACACCTGAGGAAGCTTGCAAGAAACTGGAAAAAGCGCAGAAGTATGCAACAAGACTAGTTCTAGAACTAAACAATGTGATCTACAACGAGGCGCTGAAGAAATTGTACCTAATAAGCAAAATACTCAGAGAAATTGAGAGGGAAGATAGATACAGGGTGTTTGTGAGGCGGGAAACATGTATATGAAGGCACAGCTGGAAGCTAAAGACACAAATGAGTTACAGGGTTGTTAGTAAGGATTTCTTCTGTTTCAGGATGGTCGGAAAGTGGAATGACATCGACGGAGTGGTGGAGGCAGGCTTCATACATAGTTTTAAGAGTAGGCAAGACAGTGTCCACGAAACTAGGAAAGTGTTAAACTAGTAAGCTGAGAAGTGGGAAAGGAGCTAAGACTCGGCCCCTGCATCCACATATAGGTAGGTACATATGAGTGCACGCACGCACGCGCGCACACATACACACATGCAAAACACACACACATACACACATATACATACATTCTGTATACAGTACACGTCACATATATTGGAACAGAGCACCAGTATGGAACCCACACCTGGTTATGAATGTCAAGAAATTGGAGAAATATAGAAGTTTGCAACAAGACTAGTCCCGGAGCTATGAGGAATCTCCTATTAAGAGAAGTTAAGAGAAGTCAACCTGATGGCACTGGAGGACAGGAGGACTAGGATGACATGGACAGTCCTGAGAAACTTGAAAGAGTGGATAGGGACAGACTCATGAGAAATGAGAAAGTTGAAAATACAGATGAATCTCAGGAACATTAGGAAGTATTTCTTCAGCCTTATAGTAGTCAGGAAGTTGAGCGACCTGGAGAATGAAGTATGAGAGGAAGTATACACACAGCTTTAAGAAAAGGCTCGATAAGGCACTGGAAGCCAAGAGTGTGAAAGTAGTAGCGACGAGCACAAAGGCGGGGCCAGGAGCTGAAACTCAACCCCTGCAACCACATATCGCCGAGGACATGAAGTGGGCGAGCACACAAAAATAAATAAAGTCAAATATTCATATATTGTGTAGCGACATAAATTTTTCTTGTATAATAATTCCCAACAGGAAAGTAATAACTTTATGAAATTATTCTCCATATTATCACGCGGATAGCGTGTCTACACGCCCCACACTCCTCCATAACGAGGGTGTGTCTACACGCCCCACACACCTCCATAACGAGGTGTGTCACACGCCCACACGCCTCCATAACGAGGGTGTCTACACGCCCCACACGCCTCCATAACGAGGGTGTGTCTCACGCCCCACACGCCTCCATAACGAGGGGGTGTCTACACGCCCCACACGAATCCATAACGAAGGGTGTCTACACGCCCCACACGCCTCCATAACGAGGTGTGTCTACACGCCCCACACGCCTCCATAACGAGGGGTGTCTACACGCCCACACGCCTCCATAACGAAAGCGTGTCTACACGCCCCACACGCCTCCATAACGAGGGTGTGTCTACACGCCCACACGCCTCCATAACGAGGGTGTCTACACGCCCACACGAATCCATAACGAAGGTGTGTCCACGCCCCACACGCCTCCATAACGAGGGTGTGTCTACACGCCCCACACGCCTCCATAACGAGGGCGTGTCACACGCCCCACACGCCTCCATAACGAAAGCGTGTCTACACGCCCCACACGCCTCCATAACGAGGTGTGTCTACACGCCCCACACGCCTCCATAACGAGGGTGTGTCTACACGCCCACACGCCTCCATAACGAGGGTGTGTCTACACGCCCACACGCCTCCATAACAAGAGTGTGTCTACACGCCCCACACGCATACATAACGAGGGTGTGTCTACACGCCCCACACACCTCCATAACGAGGGTGTGTCTCACAGTCCCACACACCTCCATAACGAGGGTGTGTCTACACGTCCCCCACACCTCCATAACGAGGGGGTGTCACACGTCCCACACACCTCCATAACGAGGGTGTGTCTACACGCCCCACACACCTCCATAACGAGGTTGTGTCACGCCCCCCACACCTCCATAACGAGGGTGTGTCTACACGCCCTACACACCTCCATAACGAGGGTGTCTACACGCCCCACACACCTCCATAACGAGGGTGTGTCTACACGCCCACACACCTACATAACGAGGGTGTGTCTACACGCCCCACACACCTCCATAACGAGGTGTGTTTACATGCCCCACACACTCCATAACGAGGTGTGTCTACACGCCCCACACACCTCCATAACGAGGGTGTGTCTACACGCCCACACACCTCCATAACGAGGGTGTGTCTACACGTCCCACACACCTCCATAAGAGGGGGTGTCTACACGTCCCACACACCTCCATACGAGGGTTGTCTACACGTCCCACACACTCCATAACGAGGGTGTGTCACACCTCCACACACCTCCATAACGAGGGTGTGTCTACACGCCCCACACACCTCATAACGAGGGTGTGTCTACACGCCCCACACACCTCCATAACGAGGGTGTGTCTACACCCCACACACCCTCCATAACGAAGGTGTGTCTATACGCCCCACACCTACATAACGAGGGTGTGTCTACACGCCCTACACACCTCCATAACGAGGGTGTGTCTACATGCCCTATACACCTCCATAACGAGGGTGTGTCTACATGTCCCACACACCTCCATAACGAGGGTGTGTCACACGCCCCACACACCTCCATAACGAGGGTGTGCTACACGCCCACACACCTCCATAACGAGGTGTGTCTACACGCCCCACACACCTCCATAACGAGGGTGTGTCTACATGCCCCACACACCTCCATAACGAGGGTGTGTCTACACGCCCACATACCTCCATAACGAGGGTGTGTCTACATGCCGCACATACCTCTATAACGAGGGTGTGTCTACACGCCCTACACACCTCCATAACGAGGTGTGTCTACATGCCCCACACACCTCCATAACGAGGGTGTGTCTACACGCCCCACACACCTTCATAACGAGGGTGTGTCTACACGCTTTACACACCTCCATAACGAGGGTGTGTGTACACGCCCTACACACCTCTATAACGAGGGTGTGTCTACATGCCCCACACACCTCCATAACGAGGGTGTGTCTACATGCCCTACACACCTCCATAACGAGGGTGTGTCTACATGCCCCACACACCTCCATAACGAGGGTGTGTCTACATGCCCTACACACCTCCATAACGGGGGTGTGTCTACATGCCCACACACACTCCATAACGAGGGTGTGTCTACACGCCCCACACACCTCATTAACGTGGGTGTGTCTACACGCCCTACACACCTCCATAACGGGTGTGTCTACATGCCCCACACACCTCCATAACGAGGTGTGTCTACACGCCCCACACCTACATAACGAGGTGTGTCTACACGCCCCACACACCTCCATAACGAGGTGTGTCTACATCCCACACACCTCCATAACGAGGGTGTGCTACACGCCCGACACACCTCCATAACGAGGGTGTGTCTACACGCCCTACACACCTCCATAACAAAGGTGTGTCTACATGTCCCACACACCTCCATAACGAGGGTGTGTCTACACGCCCACACACCTCCATAACGAGGGTGTGTCTACATGCCCACACACCTCCATAACGAGGGTGTCTCTACACGCCCTACACACCTCCATAACGAGGGTGTGTCTACACGCCCCACACACCTCCATAACGAGGTGTGTCTACACGCCTCACACACCTCCATAACGAGGGTGTGTCTACACGCCCCACACACTCCATAACGAGGGTGTGTCTACACGCCCACACACCTCCATAACGAGGGTGTGTCTACACGTCCCACACACCTCGTTAACGAGGTGTGTCTACACGTCCCACACCCCTCGTTAACGAGGGTGTGTCTACACGCATACACACCTCCATAACGAGGGTGTGTCTACACGCCCCACACACCTCCATAACGAGGGTGTGTCTACACGTCCCACACACCTCCATAACGAGGGTGTGTCTACACGTCCCACACACCTCGTTAACGAGGGTGTGTCTACACGTCCCACACACCTCGTTAACGAGGGTGTGTCTACACGCCCTACACACCTCCATAACGAGGGTGTGTCTACATGCCCCACACACCTCCATAACGAGGGTGTGTCTACACGCCCCACACACCTACATAACGAGGGTGTGCTACACGCCCACACACCTCTATAACGAGGGTGTGTCTACACGTCCCACACACCTCCATAACGAGGGTGTGTCTACACGCCCGACACACCTCCATAACGAGGGTGTGTCTACACGCCCTACACACCTCCATAACGAAGGTGTGTCTACATGTCCCACACACCTCCATAACGAGGGTGTGTCTACACGCCCCACACACCTCCATAACGAGGGTGTGTCTACATGCCCCACACACCTCCATAACGAGGGTGTCTCTACACGCCCTACACACCTCCATAACGAGGGTGTGTCTACACGCCCCACACACCTCCATAACGAGGGTGTGTCTACACGCCTCACACACTCCATAACTAGGGTGTGTCTACACGCCCCACACCTCCATAACGAGGGTGTGTCTACACGCCCCACACACCTCCATAACGAGGGTGTGTCTACACGTCCCACACACCTCGTTAACGAGGTTGTGTCTACACGTCCCACACACCTCGTTAACGAGGGTGTGTCTACACGTCCCACACACTCGTTAACGAGGGTGTGTCTACACGTCCCACACACCTCGTTAACGAGGGTGTGTCTACACGCAATACACACCTCCATAACGAGGGTGTGTCTACACGCCCCACACACCTCCATAACGAGGGTGTGTCTACACGTCCCACACACCTCCATAACGAGGGTGTGTCTACACGTCCCACACACCTCGTTAACGAGGGTGTGTCTACACTCCACACACCTCGTTAACGAGGGTGTGTCTCACACGCAATACACACCTCCATAACGAGGGTGTGTCTACACGCCCCACACACCTCCATAACGAGGGAGCTTTCCTATCAACTTACATCAGTCATCCGTTCTCATATATATATATATATATATATGAGAGGAATTAGGCCAATCGCAGTGGGCAACACGTTTCGCCGCCTCGTTTCTAAAGCTGCTGTCAGAAGTATTCGCGCAGAGGCAGCCATCATGCTTCAACCAAACCAGCTTGGCTTTGGGGTCTCTCAAGGAAGTGAAGCAGCGGTTCATGCAACAAGGGCGTATATCGACAACCTGCCTGAAGACAATGCACTTGTTAAATTAGATTTCAAGAATGCATTTAATCTCCTGAAAAGGGACGTAGTATTAGCAGCTGTACAAGAACATTTTCCAGGTCTCTTCCCTTTTGTTTCAGCTGGATATAGCAGGGAATCAATGCTCCTGTTTGGAGAGCATGAAATCACATCATCAGAGGGTGTCCAGCAAGGGGAACCTCTCGCACCATTTCTCTTCTGTATAGCAGTTAGGGAAATCACAGTAAGACTGACCAGTGAGCTAAACATCTGGTTCCTGGATGATGGCACACTAGCAGGTACAAAGGAGTCCCTTGTAGATGATCTTACACAGGTGATGACACGGGGACAGGAAATGGGTCTCATCCTGAATCCATCCAAATGTGAAATTATCTCAGTCAATCAACAAGTGATAGATGCAGTGTTATCAAAACTACCAGAAGCAACAGTCATTGCCCCTACTAATAGTGTCTTACTTGGAGCACCTCTGGGAAGCGAGGCCATTGACACAATTCTCAGGAAGAAACTGGAAGAATTGAGGAGAATGGAACAACGAATAGGCAATCTTGACACCCATGATGCCTTGTACCTTCTCACAAAATGCTTGAGTCTGCCCAGGTTGACATATTTCCTAAGATGTGCTCCTTCATATGATAACCCTATACTGCACGAATATGACAGTATCCTGAGGCAGATCTTTACTAAAGTACTTAACCTTACTCTAGAAGATGGGCAGTGGGACCAAGCTACACTCCCAGTCAGACTAGGAGGCATTGGTGTCCGCAAGTCATCTCAGATTGCTCTACCTGCTTTCCTGTCTTCATGCATTGCATCCAGAGGGCTTGTAGCAGCAATTCTCCCTGAACATCTTAGGGACACGATTGGCATCCATGACCAAAAGTTCGTTGATGGAGCCAGGATCTGGGATAACCTAACAGGCTCTGAAACCAGGCCTGCTCCCCCAACAACTACAAACAGTCGCACTGGGATGGCCCAATAGTAGAGAATATAGCCTCAGCAATGCTTCAGAGTGTGTCAGGGAAGGATAGAGCCCGCCTCCTTGCAGTGAGCTCATCATGCAGGGGACTTTCTTTTGGCTGTTCCCAACTCCAGCCTTGGCACACGCCTCGACCCACAGACCATCCGCATTGGTGTTGCCCTTCGACTTGCCGCCCCTATTCTCGCCGAACACAGGTGTATTTGTGGCAGTGAAGCAGCAGACCGATTCGGGTACCATGGTCTTGTGTGTCGTAAATCCGAGGGAAAGATTGCAAGACATGAAGAGGTTAATAACATTATCAAGAGGAGCCTCACAACAGCTGGATGCCCAGCAGTAAGGGAACCACCCCAACTATGCAGATCTGATGGCAGCCAAAAGCGTCCAGATGGTATCACCCTTCAAGCCTGGACAGACGGCAAGCAGGTGGTGTGGGACTACACATGTGCATCTACCTTGGCTGATACCTATCTCCAATACACCAGGGAGGAAGGAGGGGCAGCTGCCACCTTCAGGGAGTCCCAGAAGTCGAGAAAATATGGAGAACTTGCCCATCATTATATGTTTGTTCCCATAGGCTCAGAGACCCTTGGCTCATGGGGAAAGAGTGCATCTAAGTTCCTCAAGGAGCTGGGCAAAAGACTCAACAGGGTAACTAGGGATCCCAGGGCAGCTAGTTTTCTGTTCCAGCGACTCAGCGCTGCTGTTCAAAGGGTAATGCATGCTGTATTCTGGGCACGCGCCCCAGCTCGGAAGAGCTGGATGAGATTTTCGCATTATAATCAGTGACAAACATGTAACAATATGTACTAGACATGTATCTCTCACCTCGTGTATTGTATATGCCATCTTTATATCAACAGTATCTCTTAAATCTTTTGTACCATATTATGTAATAAAATATACCTATTGGTAAAAAAAAAAAAAAAAAAAAAAAGATGGGGTGGTAGGAGAAGTGGAATATTCAAATGGCATCAGGAAGAAATCCAAATATTCTTTCTTGAAGCCTTTTTATCCACTTCTCGAGGCTATATATATATATATATATATATATATATATATATATATATATATATATATATATATATATATATATATATATATTTTATTATTAACAAATCACTGTCTTGCCAGAGGGGTGCTTTACACTACAGTTATAAAACTGCAACATTAACACCCCTCCTTCAGAGTGCAGACACTGTACTTCCCATCTCCAGGACTCAAGTCTGGCCTACCGGTTTCCCTGAATCCCTTCATAAATGTTACTTTGCTCACACTCCAACAGCACGTCGAGTATTAAAAACCATTTGTCTCCATTCACTCCTATCAAATACGCTCACACATGCTTGCTGGAAGTCCCCTCGCACACAAAACCTCCTTTACCCCTCCTCCAGCCTTTCCTAGGCCGATCCCTACCCCGCCTTCCTCCACTACAGATTTATACACTCTCGAAGTCATTCTGTTTGGTTCCATTCTCTCTACATGTCCAAACCACCTCAACAACCCCTCCTCAGCTCTCTGGATAATAGTTTTGGTAATCCCGCACCTCCTCCTAATTTCCAAACTCCGAATTCTCTGCATTATATTCACACCACACATTGACCTCAGACATGACATCTCCACTGCCTCCAGCCTTCTCCTCGTTGCAACATTCATCACCTATGGTTCACACCCATATAAGAGTGTTGGCATAACTATACTCTCATACATTCCCATCTTTACTTCCATGGACAAAGTTCTTTGTCTCCACAGACTCCGAAGTGCTCCACTCACCTTTTTCCCCTCATCAATTCTATGATTCCCCTCATCCTTCATAGACCCATCTGCTGACATGTCCACTCCCAAATATCTGAATACATTCACCTCCTCCATACTCTTTCCCTCCAATCTGATATCCAATCTTTCGTCACCTAATCTTTTTATCCTCATCACCTTACTCTTTCCTATATTCACCTTCAATTTTCTTCTTTTACACACCCTACCAAATTCATCCACCAACCTCTGCAACTTCTCTTCAGAATCTCCCAAAAGCACAGTGTCATCAGCAAAAAGCAACTGTGACAACTCCCACTTTGTATTTGATTCTTTATCTTTTAACCCCACACCTCTTGCCAAGACCCTCGCATTCACTTCTCTTACAACCCCATCTATAAATATATTGAACAATAACGGTGACATCACATATCCTTGTCTAAGGCCCACTTTTACTGGGAAATAGTCCCCTCCCTCCTACACACTCTAATCTGAGCCTCACTATCCTCATAAAAACTCTTCACTGCTTTCAGTATCCTACCTCCTATTCCATACACCTGCAACATCTACCACATTGCCCCCCCCTATCCACCCTATCATACGCCTTTTCCAAATCCATAAATGCCGCAAAAACCTATTTACCCTTATCCAAATACTGTTCACCTATATATTTCACTGTAAACACTTGGTCTACACACCCCCTACCTTTCCTAAAGCCTCCTTGTTCATCTGCTATCCTGCTTTCTGTCTTAAACTCTACCATACACTTTACCAGGTACACTCAACAGACTTATTCCCCTATAATTTTTGCACTTTCTTTTGTCCCCTTTGCCTTTATACAAAGGAACAATACATGCTCTCTGCCAATCCCTAGGTACCTTACCCTCTTCCATACATTTATTAAATAATAGCACCAACCACTCCAAAACTATATATATATATATAATGTCGTGCCGATTAGGTAAAACTGGTGAATTAGCAAGAACTCATCTAAAATTAAGTCCTTTCTAAAATTTTCTCTTATACGTTTAAAGATATATTTTTTTTCATTTATGTTAATGTAAGAATTTATAATTTTGTACCAAAAGAAACTTTGAAAACCTACCTAACCTTATTACAACAAGCGCAATTTAATTTAGCCTAACCCAACTATATATATTTTAGATACGTTAACATTAATTTAATAATAAACAAACAAAATGAAATATATTTTTTTCGTTAGGTTCAAAATAATTTTGGCGAAATTATTGTATACACAAATTTTCACTTGTCTTATATGGCAAGGTGAGCGTTGCTATTTAAGCCCAAATCGCAAGTTTTACCTAATCGGCACGATATATATATATATATATATATATACACACACAATAGATAAACCTTGCGATTTTGGCTTAAATAGCTATGTTCCTCTTGCCGAATAAGGCAAGCGAAAATTTGTGTATGCAATAATTTCGCAAAATTCATTCAAATCTAACGAAAAAGAATATATTTCATTGTTTTTGTTTATGTTTAAATTATTGTAAACTTATTTAAAACATATTTGGTTTAATTAGGCTAAATTAAATTGCACTTGTTATAATAAGGTTAGGTAAGTTTTCTAAGGTTCTTTTGGTACAAAAGTATCAAATTTTTTAACATAAATGAAAAAAAAATATATCTTTAAACGTATAAGAGAAATTTTCAGAAAGGACTTAATTTTAAATGAGTTCTTGTTAATTGACCAATTTTTACCTATTCGGCACGACATATATATGGAGGTACCACCTCTTGAACTGTACTGGGCACCCTCATCCTCAGAGAAGACATTAAGAAAGATACAATTGACCTATTTCTCATATACATAATAATTATCTAATTATCCTAATTTTCTTGCCCGACCCGCGGGGGGCGTTGATCCCCGGAATACCCCACCAGGTAGACTCCAGGTAGGAATTCAATAAATAAAAACAAATATATATAAAAACAGATTCCATGGGACAAATGCGAGTAGTGATTGACTGGGAAAGTAAACAAACTCCACCTTGATATAAAGCTGTGGAAAATATAATAAACGAGAGGTTTAAGGTAAGAACATCAAAGAAATGTATTCCAACGAGAGAAAAGTCTGTTATTTACACGCATAATCAGTTATTTTTATCAGAAATATTCTGGTTTCGGTCTCTGCATAAATCATTGGATCTGATCCAATTTTGATGAAATTCCGGTGAATAACGTTTTGGCATTATTTCATAATGATTAAGACAATTTTGCATCATATATCTGACATGTTGTTTAACTCTGTATACAAAATATGAAATATAACCGACTAAGGTAAGGTGAGCCATATTTACCACAACTCAGACCTTAGCTGCCACTGCAATGAAATGTACACATACAGTGGTACCTCGGTATACGACCAGCTCCCAACTCGAACAATTATGTAAGTGTATTTTTGTAAGTGCTTTTGTAAGTGTATTTTTGGGGGTCTGAAACGGATTAATCTAATTTACATTAGTTCTTATGGGAACAAATTCGTTCGGTACTTGAAGAGATCGGCACTTGAATAGACTTCAGGAATTAATTAAGGACGTATACCGAGGTACCACTGTACTTTAGTGTGGCATACCAATCATAAATTTACATTGAAGATATTGCACTTCGCACCTCTAAAAGATCCCTAGCTGGTTTCTGTGAATCCTTTCAGAGGTTTTACCGTGCTCAGACTCCGACAGAAAGTCAAACACTGAGCACCTTTCCTCCACTGCAAGCTTCCACATTAACGTGTGCCGTCAGGGTGTTCAGAATCTCTTACACCTCATTAATACCTTCCTTACATCCCTTCCTATGTTTTTTCTACTACCCCTATTATCCACTTCAAGTTTATATACATTCTTTATCAATCAGTTTTGTTCTATTCTTTCTGAAGAAGTAATCCTTCTCAAATGCCTCCTCCGCTCTTTATATCACACTACACATTCCTCAACTCACTGTCTCCTAATTTCCTCATTCTTCGTATAAAATTCACACTCCAGACATTTGCATTTCCTTCAGTCATTCAAATGCATCTGCAACAATTTACGCTGTGAATCTAATTTTTAAGCAAATGGAAAACTGATTTCTTTCCACCGATTTCTGAACCATTTTTTTTGACCAACTGGGTTCGTCTTCAGCAGATCTGCTGAAGAGGATCTCAGTTTGGAATCGAAATATTCAGATCAACTTAATTTTGTGAGTTTCTGTCTCCATCTGCATGATTGCTTAGCAATGACATGCGCTCACTAAACTTTTAGTATTGATTAATAACTATCAATAACTATTAATAACTGTCAATTACTATTTTTCAATAACTATTTATCAATAACTATCAATAACTATCAATAGTAAATTTGATAATGGTTCAACAGGTAGGTATCTACGAATAAAGATACCTAACAGTTGCACATGTGTCTTACTTATCAGAAAACGTCTGTACATAAGCAAATATTTCTGTCTCTGAATTCCTACTTCTTTCTCAACACAACTTTTTTCCTTCGCTGCAGGAGAGAGATTCAATTTCGACCCAGTGGAGGGTAGCTTCCATATATCAAGATCCCTTCACCACCGTCTAGGCACTGTCCTTGAAGTGAGGTGTTTCAACAGTCACAATGGTACAATGTTTTGGATCAATCCATCCGCCATAGACCTTGACGCGATGTGCTAACAGAGAATCAAGGATTTAACCCTCCTTGTACTGAACAACTAACAGGGGTTTAGCGCTTCAAGAAATAAGCGTTTATAGGATCTGAAATGAGTGTTAAGTCCCAAGGTGAGGCCAGCATTATGAGTATGTTAGCAGTGATCTCACTGCCTGGGTCAGTCGTCAGAGATTTAGGATTCTTCACAGCCTCTGAGATTGGGATGTAATGTATCTCCACTACCCTGAGGCTGGAACTAGGAGAGGTGGTGGTGAGTGGTAGTGGTGATACTTGTGGTGGTGATAATGGTGGTGGTGATAATGGTGGTGGTGATAATGGTGGTGGTGATAATGGTGGTGGTGATAATGGTGGTGGTGATAATGGTGGTGGTGATAATGGTGGTGGTGATAATGGTGGTGGTGATAATGGTGGTGGTGATAATGGTGGTGGTGATAATGGTGGTGGTGATAATGGTGGTGGTGATAATGGTGGTGGTGATAATGGTGGTGGTGATAATGGTGGTGGTGATAATGGTGGTGGTAGTGGTGATAATGGTGGTGGTTGTGATAATGGTGGTGGTTGTGATAATGGTGATGGTGACCGTGGTGGTGGTGATAATGGTGATGGTGACCGTGATGACAGTGGTGGCGGTGATAGTGGTGGTGGATGTATGATATAGGAATTGGTGATAAGGTTTGTAAATGATTTTAAACGTTACCTATTTTTTATTTCATCAAATATTTCCATACCAGAAAGCAAAGGCTTAAATCTCTCACCGCTAGAACTAAATCTACTCTAAACCAAATCTCAACATTTCAAAAGTTCGCTGGAAACAATCTATAGTCACTGAATTTACATTAAAAATGAACATCTCGGTACAAAATTTTATTTTAGCTATCAATCCCATGTGACTAGACGTTCCCAGAACCTTACGAAGCTTCTCCCTGAGTTCTCCATAACACTCCTGCACTAATACACTCACCTAAAAGTCTCAACACACAGGAAATATTACTAATATTCTCTTTTTCTTCCCACAGTTACCAGAGTTACTGCACCGTGTTCTTCCCACAGTTACCAGAGTTACTGCACGTGTTCTTCCCACAGTTACCAGAGTTACTGCCCGTGTTCTTCC
>WNWK01035494.1:0-19734 GCA_009830355.1 Cherax destructor | reverse complement strand
AGGGCTTTTTTGGACCCTGGTAGCTTATTTAGCAGTTGCAAGCACAAAAAACAGTGAAATAATGACAATATCTGGTATGAATCGTGGGTGGTGGCTCCCCGAAACAATAACCGGCGCTCCCTGGGTGCCCGCACAGCTGGGCGCCCCGGCGCGTGGGGGGAAATATCTTAAACTGAATCAATAAAAATTAAACGGGTCAATATTTTGACATAAAAATGTATGAAACCCGTTTATGTTATCCGGCTTTAACCGGGATGACTTGTGTGGGTTTTGAGAGAGATAAATAGGTTGTAAAAGGCACCCCGAGGAGGGTTTGGATTTCAAGTCTGTGGGTTTGGGGGCCACGTCTGCCCAGCTTTTTCGGCCTAAAAGTGAGGGTAAAAGGCCGGACGAGGCCACATGGGCAAAACTCTGCGTCCAGTAACAAGGGTCACATGTACCCTGGGGTTCTATTCTGTGATACACTACAAAAGTGTATACATATTTACTGACACGACATTGTATATATTTAAAGGTTGGAAAATGGTATGGTAAATATGTATTAAAAAATATACGTAAATGCAATTATAGAAATAGAAAACTAAAAAAGTTACATATACTAACTCGTTTTGGGATTTTCAATTTTGAACAAATTTTAAAAGATATAGGATAGTTGTACAATGTTGATGATTTCTAATTGAACTGGCTAATAAAATGGTTGGAATAGTTCTATGACTAGTATTAACTTGGTTTGGATAATTATTTGAATTCAATATTACTTTTTTGAAATTTTAGAATATTAAAAACAATAAGAGAAAAATGAATGTAAAGAACTATTTTAAGAGAAATAAAATTAATTTTATAAAGTAGAGTGGACTAATAGTAAAATGATTCTCCCAGGTCTTTGGCATTATTTTTTTGCTCTATTGTGTGGTTGGAATTTGTTTTATACCCCGTGTTTTTAATTTCCTCACTTTTTCCATATCGGAGTTTGAAATTTCTCATCATTGAACTTCATATTTTTTTCTCAGCCCATTTAAAGATTTGGTTGATGTCTGGAGTCTTGCAGTGTCTTCAATGGTGGACACTGTCATGCGACGGGTGTCATCTGCTGTGGCTTATACCCCTGTCATGCCCGTTTGGGATGGGGGAAGGGGGGAGGACAACTTTGTAGTACCCACAGTCGTGGCCGGCTTCAAACACCTTTTTTGTACAGCAAAAAGGAATGGAACAGACTGCCTGCACATGTCAAACCAGTCATAGCATGAGCCAGTTCAAAAAGGGAAAAAGGGACCTAATGAATGTGCGACGAAAGGGGAGTTTTTTTTTTTTTTTAGCAAACATACATGTACATGTAAAATGACTTTTTTTTCCTTATTCCTTTTAATTTTAGTTAAAAACTAGTATCTACTACAGTGTATAATATTAAGGTATTAAATGTACCCCAATGGGAAAAAAGTACTCTGTCTGACTTTTGGGGGTTTTCCTAGGTTTTTTACACATATGCTGCTATGTATGATAATCTATGTTACTGTATTTGTGTATACCTGAATAAACTTACTTATTTTGGGAGCGATACTGTCCTTTTGGGAAAAGGCTTTTTACTGTGCCGCCTCAAACTTTACTCTGTTTACTACTACTCTTTGTGTTTCTTGTTAGGAAATTATAGATCCATCTACCAACTTTTCCTTTTTTCCCTTTTTCACGCATTTTTGTGCTATTAAACCCTGGTCACACTTGTCAAAGGCTTTTGCAAAGTCTGTGTATATAACATCTGCATTCTGTTTGTCTTCTAGTGCATCCAGGACCGCGTAGTGGTCCCGTGTTGGGAAGACAGGAGAGACCTCTCTAAAAACCCTGCTGCCCTGGGTTTTTAATTTATGGTATCTAGATGAGTGGCATCTTGCTTCTTTGAACCCCTTTTAAAGATTTTATGATAGGGCGTTGCGCTATTGGTCTATAGTTCTTTTTTTGCTTTTCGCCCCCTTTGTGGAATGGGGCTATGTCTGTTTTTTTTAGTAGCTGCGGATGACCCCCGTGTTCATGCTCCCTCTCCAAAGGGGTAGAGGGTTTTTCAGTTCTTGATAACACGGAGTTCCATGAGTCTGGGCCTGGGGCAGAGTGCATGGGCATGTCATTTATGCCTTTTGGGAATCATTTGGCATCAGGGTAATGTCAGATACTTTCGTCTATTAAGTTCTGCGGACTCATAAAAAAATTTTTGTAGATTTTCGACTTTCAGTCTGGTTGGGCTCGCTAAAAAAATGAGTCATACTGGGCTTTAACTCACTATTTCCTTGCTGTCATCTGTGTAGGACCCATCCCGTTTGAGGGGGCCCCAAAACTGGATTTGTTTCGATTTGATTTGGCATAAGAAAAGAAATACTTTGGGGTTTCTTTCATTTCATTTATGTTTTTTTTTCTTTGGTTTCTTGATTCCTGTAAGATTCCTTTAGTTTTAGTTCGTGTTTGTATTTCTCTGACTAGTTCCCCTTCGTATTTCTGATATTTGGCCTTTTTTAAAAAGTTGCTCTGTTATTCTTTGTTTGGGCCTGTACAGCAAGAACAAAAATAAAAATTTTGGTAAAAACATACTTAAAATATGATAAAAACAAGCCGATTGCATCAAATGTTGCCAGAATTATGATTTTTTTTGGAGGGAGAGAGGGGGGGCAACGCCCGGGCCCCTTGTGACCAGGCCTCATGGGGGATCGAGCCTGATAACCAGGCTGTTACGTGGCCATGCAGTCCATTCAACCAACCCGGCTGGTCAGGTCCACTTTAGGTGCCTGCTTAAAACAGCCAGGGTTCTAGTGGAATCCCCTTTGTAGCTGGGAGGCAGTTGAGCAGTCTTGGGCCACTGACACTTATTGTGTTGTCTCAACATGCTAGTGGCACCCCTGCTTTTCATTGGGGTGATGTTGCATCGTCTGCCGAGTCTTTTGCTTTCGTAGGGAGTGACTATCGGGCAAGTTTGGTACTAATCCTCTAGGATTTTCCAAGTGTATATAATAATGTATCTCTCCCGCCTACGTTCTAGGGAGTACAGGTTTAGGATATTCAAGTGTTCCAGTAATTGAGGTGGTTTATCGCAGTTATGCATGCCGTGAAGGTTCTCTGCACAGTTTCTAGTTCAGCAATTTCACCTGCCTTGAAAGGTGCAGTTAGTGTGCAGCAATATTCCAGCCTAGATAGAACAAGCGACCTGAAAAGTGTCATCATGTGCTTGGCATCCCTGGTTTTGAAGGTTCTCATTATCCATCCTGTAATTTTTCTAGCAGATGCGATTGATACAGTGTTATGGTCCTTGAAGGTGAGATCCTCTGACATGATCACTCCCAGGTCTATGACATTAGTCTTTTGCTCTATTGTGTGGTTGGAATTTGCTTTATACTCTGATGGAATTTTAATTTCCTCACGTTTCCATATGGGAGTAATTGAAATTTCTCATCATTGAACTTCATATTGTTTTCTGCAGCCAATTTAAAGATTTGGTTGATGTCTGCTTGGTGTCTTGCAGTGTTTTCAATGGTGGACACTGTCATACAGATTTGGGTGTCATCTGCAAAGGAAGACACGGCACTGTGGTTTATATCCCTGTCTATGTCCGATATGAGGGGGCACCCCCTCAACTACCTAAAGTCGTACCTTAGCAACAGAAGCCAGTACGTGTACACAAATGGAGAGAACTCTTTCACACAACAAATTACAGTCGGAGTCCCTCAAGGAAGTGTCCTGGGGCCACTCCTATTCCTCATTTACATAAACGACCTACCGAATGCATCACAACTACTCAAACCCATATTATTTGCAGATGACACAACATATGTCTTCTCTCACCCAAATCCAGTCATACTAGCCAACACTGTTAATGCCGAATTACAGAAAATATCAACATGGATGAAGACAAATAAGCTTACTCTCAATACTGACAAGACCTACTTCATTCAGTTTGGAAACAAAGCTACAAATGTTCCACTAACATAACACTCAATGATTCACCCATCACAAGACTCACAGAGGGAAAATTCCTATGAATCCACCTTGACAGTAGTCTTAAATTCCAAACACGCATACAACAAATTTCCAAGAAAATCTCAAAGACAGTAGGTATATTATCTAAGATACGCTATTATGTGCCACAACCAGCTCTCATTGCACTATATCATTCTCTTATCTACCCTTATCTCACCTATGGAATCTGTGCATGGGGCTCAACAACATTAAATCACCTTAGACCACTCATAACCCAGCAAAAGGCTGCAGTCAGGATGATAACAAATTCCCACTCTAGACAGCATACTCCACCTATATTCAAAACTTTAAAACTACTCACCGTAAAAATATCCATACCTATTCATGTGCCTTCTACATACATAAAACTCTACATGCTAATATCAACCCTCCGCTCAAAATTCTCCTCAACAACTTTAATAGGTCCCACGACCATGACACAAGACACAGATCACTATTTGACATACCCGAGTCCATACTAACCAATGTAAAATTCTATGCACATAAAGGGCCCCAGAATCTGGAATTCATTACCAGTAAATATTAAGTTAACCTTGTCGGAAAATCAATTCAAGACTCTTCTCAAAAATCACCTACTCACCCTATACTAAATACTCATACTGTAACAAACTTTCAAACCCAATGTTATTTTACTTAAGATAATCTCAGTTTATATTGTCATCCTCCTTAACACTTGTTGCAATTTCATATCATCATATTGTCACTTAAAATAGTATAGTATCATCATTTTGTTAATTTGAAATAAAATATATAACTAGAAGAAACTCAATAAATTTTTCTAGTATTGTTATTATACTAGTATAGCATCAACATATTGTAACTTGAAATAAAATATATAACTAGATTAAACTCAACCAGTTTCTCTAGTATTGTCTTTTAATAGTATGTATAATCATATTGTAATTTGAAATAATACATAACTAGAATAAAGTCAATCAATTTCTCTAGCATTAAGTACTTAGTGAATAAGTCTTTAGAATAAGCTGCCCCTAATGCCATGGCATGCCAGTGGCTCTCCTTGCATTACAGTTTTATAATTGTAACTACCAATAACAATGTACACTTGTAACATGCATTGAAAAAATATTATTATTAATATTATTATTATTATAAGTACTGTGCCTTCTGAACAGAGCTTTTCACCGTAGCCACCTCAGACTTTACTCTGTTGGCTACTATTCTTTGTGTTCTATTTGTTAGAAATTATAGATCCATCTGCCAACTTGTGTAGAATACATTTTTTCCATAATTTTCAATTTTCCTGTTACTCACTCCTAAAAATCTCGCCTCTGCCTTAAGACTACAAATATTTTCAGGTAAATAATGAGTGTACTGTGTGTGTGTATTTTACTTTTTAATGCCTAGTTCTATTGCTAACTTAATATATGTTAGTGTAAACTTGGTATCTGGCATTTATATGAATTTATAAATGGAAAAAATGGAGTTCTGCTTTTCGGCAAAGTCTGCTTTTCGGCAGTTGCCTAGAACCTAACCTGCCATATAAGCGGGGCCCTACTGTATACTTACATCTGATGCAGAACCAGTGCTTGACACTGATATAAGTACAATTCTTTTCTCTCAAGATTATGCAGCAATCAACCCAGTTACATCATGTTTCTATAGACACTAACATGAGTCAGTCATATCATGTCCCTCCTCTTCAAAGGGGCTCCTTGGCATGGTGAAGAGGCTCTTGGTCTGAGGAATTAGACCTTTGGTCTTCTTCCTCAGACCAAACAATACCCCCAATCCCCTCCCCTATCCCATCTAATCCATCCTCCCTTTTTCCCTTTCCTCCTCTTTCCTCCTCATCCCTTCTTTACTTCCTTCCCATTTTTACCCTGGGAGCTTCTCTCACAGGCATTCTAGTTCCTAGGTAGGGGGAAGGGTATCGTGGTCCATCCCAGTCCGTTGAGGTCCTTGGTGGTGGTGTAGTTTGCCGTGGAATCTGGATCTCCTGGGGATGTCCTGATCCCTCTCCGGTCTCCCGGGGGGTGGCCTTGGGTATCTTTCGGGCGATGGGTGTATCTCTGGAGGCCACCTTTCGGATTCTGAGGGTGGTAGCCAAGGCTGTATGCTTTGTGGCGGATATCCGGCCGCCCTCTCTTTTGTCCGCCGAGGTGGCTCGGTGGATGTGAGGTTGCTATCCCGGATTGCTGGTTTACTGGCATGAAAGGTAGGGTATGGCATGGGTTCCATGCAGCATCTGCACTACTTGCGGTGTTGAGGTCCTCTTGGGCGCGGAGGGATTCGCCCTTTCACTCCTCCTAGGAGCTATTCCTCCATGTTCCTCCCTTTTTATTCTTTTTTATTTTTATTTTCTTTTCTTTTTTTTTTTCTTAAAAATAAAAAGAAAGAAGTAACCTAACCATGGCTGACCCAATTCATGAACCCACTACCCCTGGGCCCCTTCCTGATACCGCACCTAGTTCTGACCCTACCTCCTTAATGGACAACTCTTCGGACACCTCCAATACCCCTGTACCTCATGCTGGTGCCGGTTCATCACCTGCTCCAGGTACCGGGGTTCTGACCGGCCCTTTTGACACATCTGACCTTCGCTCTTCTCTGACCTTGATTCCGGCTTCTCCCTCTATGGTGCGGCACTTTTTGCATTGCTCGCCCGTTATACTTCGGACCACTTCCCACATTCAAACGACCAAGACCCTTACATGACGATTCGACACTTCCTTCTCGTTCATCTCAGAAACGACCAGCTCGTCACGCACTCCCCATAAACACTTTGTTTCACACTACTCAATGGACAAATTTTTACTCTACGACCGACTTCCTAATACCTATCTTTCAGATCATAGTATTGGTAAGGTCTGCTACGCCATGTTGGTAAAGATATCTCATTTCACGCTCTCAAAAGCGGCACTCGCATCATCACAGTCCAGAATGCTGGCCAAGCTCGCGATCTTTCTCTCCTTACGACAATAGATACTATTCCTATCACTATTGACAAACATCGTTCACTCAATTCTTGTAGTGGTACAGTCATTTTACCCCACACCATTGTCCAACGGAATTTCCAGACATGTGGTGATGACATTTTGGAGCAGCTTGAGCTCCAAGAACTCCCTATCCTTAAAGTTGACACTTTTGTCCTCCCTGCCAATAAACAAAGACGTTATCCTTGCAATATAGCTCGTTTAACATTTGACTGCCGTGAACTTCCACCCTCAGTCTACATTGCAGGTCACCGTTTACAAGTTCGAAAGGTGACCCCTACACCGCAACAGTGTAGAAACTGCTGGCATTTTGGTCATCCAGTGAAATATTGCAGGTCCATGGCCGAATGCCCAGTCTGTGGTGCCGACGACCATGCCAGTCCTTATAATCTACCTCCCTCTTGCCTTAACTGTCATGAGGCGCATCCATCGTACTCTTGCCATTGTCAGGTTTACCTGAATGAGCGGGAAATCCATTGTCTCAAAGAGGTGGAAGGCTTCTCATATGCTATGGCCGTCTCTCATCTACGCCTTCAAGGGAGACTTCCCCGTATTTCTTATTCTCGCATTGCTAAACGTCGCCCCACTTCTGGGGTCTCAACTTCCCCGGCTTCCTCTGTGGTCGCCCCATCCTCAGTCACCCCTGTCTCGAATCCTTTTGCTGTTCTTGGCTCCGAGGTCCCTACCTCGGCATCCCATACTGTCCACACCCCTTCCTCTACTCACTCGCACAGTTCTGTGTCTACATGCCCTCGTTCACCACCTAAACCTCAGCGCCCCCCTTCTTCTCATAAGTCCGGCAAAAAATCCCCATTGTCGGGTTCTTCACCTCCAACTACAGTCATCCCTCGGTTTTCGGTTTTAATCCGTTCCAGATGGATCGGCTAAAACCAAAATCGGCGAAAACCAAAACTATTTTCCCCATAAGAAATAATGGAAATTCAATTAATCCGTTTCAGAAACCCAGAAGTTTGGAAAAAAAATTTTGGGGGCCTTAAAGATAGATTTACATGCACAAATGAATGAACTGAATGTGGCACTTACCTTTATTGAAGACTGATGTTGCTGGATGGGAGAGAGGGAAGATGGGAGAGGGAAGAGACCCTAATTTTGGAAGGGAATCCCCTCCATAAGGACTCTAGGTACCAAGTCCTTATCCGGGTCACTTCCTGCATGCCTGCTACACTCCCTCCCTGCCTGCTACACTCCCTCCCTGCCTGCTACACTCCCTCCCTGCCTGCTACACTCCCTCCCTGCCTGCTACACTCCCTCCCTGCCTGCTACACTCCCTGCATACATGCTACACTCCCTGCATACATGCTACACTCCCTGCATACCTGCTACACTCCCTGCATACCTGTTACACTCCCTGCATACATGCTACACTCCCTGCATACATGCTACACTCCCTGCATACATGCTACACTCCCTGCATACATGTTACACTCCCTGCATACCTGCTACACTCCCTGCATACCTGTTACACTCCCTGCATACATGCTACACTCCCTGCATACCTGTTACACTCCCTGCATACATGCTACACTCCCTGCATACCTGTTACACTCCCTGCATACATGCTACACTCCCTGCATACCTGCTACACTCCCTGCATGCATGCTACACTCCCTGCATGCATGCTACACTCCCTGCATGCATGCTACACTCCCTGCATGCATGCTACACTCCCTGCATGCCTGCTACACTCTTAAACTCCATCGTGTTTCTCACTTTCACTATCATATTTTTCTATTATTTCTTCATTTCTACAGTGTTCCTCACTTTCTTTACCAAAGAAGTGGCACTAGGAGCTTTCTTTGGGCCCATGGTAGCTTATTTAGTAGTCACACACAATAATCAAGGCCCAAAAACAATGAATTGTTAATAAATGTTTTGTATAAACTCCTGCGTGGGAGGCGGGCCTACGGCCTTTGTATGTGCGCGGCACTGGTGGACAGGTCCCATACGGTGGCGAAAACTAAAACAATCGGCGAAAACTAAGACAAATTTTCCCTGAAAAAGTCGGCGAAAACCAAAATCGCGAAAACTGGGACAAGCAAAACCAAGGGATGACTGTAGTTCTCTAACGTGTGTGGAGATTCATCCTCCTCCTCGTTCAATGTTTTCATCCCCTGTCCCTCCCACTTTCCTTCCTTGACTGCCCCGCCCCAGGCCACTTCCAGTCCTGTCCCTCCCAAGCCCTTTTGACAGTTTCCTCTTCCATCTCCTCGCCCTCTACTTTCGTACCGTCTATGGTCTCCCAGATTGTCGTTCACCTCCTCCTCCTTTCATCTCTAATGTGGTCCCAAATCCTGCATCTATGACTCCCGAAACGCTGGAGGCTATTGCAGGATTTATTGCAGAGACTGAACCGTTGATGGACACTGTTCCACCTCCGGTTCCTCCTCCTCTCTCTTCTCCGTCTATACCCTCCTTCCTTCACAGCGTCCCCTCCTTCTCTGACTACAAGTTTTCCACTGCCTCCACACGCGAACTTTTCTAACCCTAGTCCATAGATACCTCTAACTTCGACATATCTTTCTCTCCATACATCATGTGGAATATCCGAGGCCTCAGGGATAACCAGGGTGAGCTTCAGGTGTTGCTCTCCCAGTTTTCCCATGTTGGTGTCGGTTTGCAAGAACCCAAATTGCAATCCTCTGTTATCCGGCCCTTTTCAGGCTATGATTTGTTGTATTCATCGGATCCTTTTTCCAATGGAACCTTTAACGAAAGTGCTCTTCTTATACGCACTGGTGTTCCATACCGTCAGCTCTATGTTCATTCTTCTCACATTACACCACAGCCCGTATCCACTTGAATAAGTGGTATACACTCTGTTCTTTATATCTCTTCCCTTCGCGAGCATTGTCTATCCCAGATGTTGATTTTCTGGTTTCTTCCTTGCCACCACCCCTTCTATTACTTGGCGATTTTAACGCACACCATTTTCTTTGGGGAGGGTCGCACTGTGACTCCCGTGGCATTCAGTTAGAGGCATTCCTTGCTTCTCTCCCCCTCCATGTTTTAAATACGGGTACTCCTACCCATTTTGATCACCGAACTCATTCTTTCTCCTGCATCGATCTTTCCGTCTGCTCTTCATCAACTGTCCTTGACTTCACCTGGTCTGTCCTCCCGGACTTGCATGATAGCGATCATTTCCCAATCATCCTTAGGTCCCCTTCGTATTCTCCACCTCCTCGTAGCCCACGCTGGCAATTTGACCAGGCGAAATGGGACCTTTACGTACATCTTACTGCCTTTCATGAAGTTCCTTCCTCGTTCTCCATTGATGAGGTTTTACATCTCTTTTCGTCCTCCGTCTTCACGGCAGCTTCACATTCTATCCCCCAAACCTCGGGCAAGCATTCTCAGAAGTGCGTGCCTTGGTGGTCTCCTGCTTGTGCTCGGGCAGTACGTTTGAAACGCGCTGCGTGGGGCAGGTATCCTTATAACAGAACCACAGAGAGACTCTTTGATTTTAAGCAGAAGAGAGCAATTGCTCGCCGTGTCATACATGACGCTAAACGCAATTGCTGGCGAGATTACATTTCTACGGTCACTTCGGCTTCCTCAATGAGTGCAGTCTGGAAGAAAGTGCAGAAATTGAGTGGTAAATTCTCCCCCGACCCGGCTCCTGTTCTTCAGGTTGCCGGTGTCGATATAGCACACCCTCTTGCCATTGCCACTGAAATTGGTAATCATCTGGTCCACATTTCTCAGGGGCTCCATCTATGCCCCTCGTTCCTTTCTTCTAAGTCTGCCAGCGAGTTAAAGCCCTTAGATTTTTTTTCTCTCAGAGAGGAATCTTATAATGTGCCTTTTACCCTTCAAGAATTGGAGGCAACACTCTCTGCTTGCCGATCAGGAGGAAGAGAGATGTAAGGTGCCTTCTTCAGAGATTAAGGAGATTTGTGCAATGTGGAGTAGGGTGCATTCATTTGTGGAGGAACATCACCCTGAGAAAGATGTTGCAATCCGTGCTGGCTACTTTTACAATGACAATGCCATGTCCCATTTTAGGGACATTTTAAAGAGCCGCCAGACACAGAGCTCTCTGGACAGATATTTAGTGCCACAGGTGTGCAGTAACTCTCAAGCTGGTCCTAGTGGGATTAAAAGACAAAGAAGGGAAGTGACCCCAGATGAGGACTTGGTACCTAGAGTCCTTATGGAGGGGGATTTTCCTTCCAAAAAATAGGGTCTCTTCCTTCTCCCCTCCTCTCTCTCTTCCATCCAGCAACATCAGTCTTCAATAAAGGTAAGTGCCACATTCAGTTCATTCATTTGTGCATGTAAATCTATCTTTAAGGCCCCCCAAAAATTTTTTTTCCAAACTTCTGGGTTTCTGAAACGGATTAATTGAATTTCCATTATTTCTTATGGGGAAAATGGTTTCAGTTTTCGTGTGTTTCAGTTTTAGTGCATCCCTCAGGAACAGATTAAGCACAAAAACGGAGGGTCCACTGTACTTCCAAGTTGTGTTATAAGCCTTCTCAAGATCGAAAAAGATGGCGATAACCAAGTGGTTATTGGCAAAGGCATTACGAATATACATATCCAAGCGCAGTAAGGGGTCAATGGCAGAACAGCCCTTATGAAAGCCATATTGACTAGTGGAGAGACTACTGTGCGTCTCTAAATACCACATCAAACGTCTATTAACTAGACGTTCCATCACCTTGCAAACAGCACTGGTAAGAGCGATGGGACGGTAGTGGGAGGTATCATGTCCCGTAGTACCCGGTTTGCAAAAATTGAGAACAATAGCAGACTTCCACAGTTCGGGAATAACTCCTTGTGACCATATAAGATTAAAGAGTCGTAAGAGGACAGTAAGAGCAGACTGATGTAAATGCTGTAGCATACGAATATGTATGCCGTCTGGCCCAGCTGCCGAACGGCATACATATTCGTATGCTACAGCATTTACATCAGTCTGCTCTTACTGTCCTCTTACGACTCAAGGGCCAAAAACAATGAATTGTTAATAAATGTTTTGTATAAACTCCTGGGGTGATGTTCACTCAAGCTTAAACAATGCTAGACTGCGTGACAATGTGCGTGGGAGGTGTGTGGGTGGCAGCCTACGGCCTTTGTATGTGCACGGCACTGGTGGACAGGTTCCGGACCAAGCACGAAAACGGAGGTAATCACACGAAAACAGAGGTAAATTTTCCCCGAAAAAACTACACGAAAACTGAAACACACGAAAACAGAGATACACGAAAACGGAAGGTTTACTGTATAATATCTTGACCCAGGCCCACTCCTTAGGCCTCCAAGGCAATCTACTATTTTTCCTTAAGGCTTTCTTAACTGAAAGACATTTCCGTGTCCGGGTTAGTAATGAGCTTTCCCCGGACTTTGTCGAAGCTGAAGGTGTTCCCCAGGGTTGTGTTCTGAGCACAACACTCTTTCTCCTTGCTATAAATAATCTGGCATCAGTTCTCCCATCCAACATTTGGTCATCGCTTTATGTGGATGACTTTGCTATAGCTTGTGCGGGTGCTGACTGTCACCTCATTGCAGTTTCCCTCCAGCATGCTGTCAACCGAGTTTCCGATTGGGCCACCTCTCTCGGGTTTAAATTTTCTAGTAGCAAAACTCATTAAATTACGTTTACTAGACGTTCAATGGTCTCTGATCATCCGTTGTACCTATTCGGCTCACGTATCCCAGAACGTGATACAGTCAGGTTTCTCGGCCTCCTGTTTGACTGTCGATTGTCCTGGAAACCTTACATTACATCTCTGAAGGCAACTTGTCATAGCCGGCTGAACCTTCTAAAAACATAAGAAGAACATAAGAAAGAAGGAACACTGCAGCAGGCCTACTGGCCCATGCGAGGCAGGTCCAAGTCTCCCACTGGCTTAAGCCAATGCCCCGACCCAGCCAGGTCAGGTTACATTCACTTAAGGAAGGAGCACGGCATCTGACCTAGTTTAGCCTCTATAACTGTAATCGGGAGTTTGTTCCACTCATCGACAACTCTATTACCAAACCAATGCTCTCCTATATCCTTCCTGAATTTGAATTTATCCAACTTAAAGCCATTGCTGCGAGTCCTGTCAATACTAGATATTTTTAGCACGCTATTTACATCCCCTTTATTTATTCCTGTTTTCCATTTATACACCTCAATCATATCCCCCCTAATTCTACGCCTTTCTAGAGAGTGCAGATTCAGGGCCCTCAGTCTATCTTCATAGGGAAGACTTCTGATACATGGGATCAACTTTGTCATCCTCCTCTGTACGTTTCCCAGAGCATTTATATCCATTCTGTAATACGGTGACCAAAACTGTGCAGCATAATCTAGATGAGGCCTAACCAAGGATATATAGAGTTGAAGAACAACCTGAGGACTCCTATTATTTATGCTTCTTGATATGAAGCCAAGGATTCTGTTCGCTTTATTGCGAACACTTATGCACTGCTATCTTGGTTTTAGATTACTGCTAACCAGAACTCCTAAATCCTTTTCGCAATCAGTAGTATTAAGATCTACATTATTTAGTTTATATGTGGCATGGTTATTGTCCTGTCCAATATTTAGAACTTTGCATTTATCTATATTAAACTGCATCTGCCACTTCTCCGACCACTGCATCAGTCTATTCATATCTTCCTGGAGTGCTCTAATGTCCTCATTTGAATGAATTAGACGGCCTATTTTGGTGTCATCGGCAAATTTGCTTATGTCGCTATTTATTCCCTCATCTATGTCGTTTATGTAGATTGTGAACAACAAGGGGCCCAATACTGACCCCTGTGCAACACCGCTTGTGACGCTTCACCACTCTGATTTCTCCCCAATTATGCAAACTCTCTGCTGCCTATTTGTCAACCATGCCTCTATCCAGGAAAAAATTTCTCCTCCTATTCCGTGTGCCTTAATTTTCCTCAATAGTCTCTGATGTGGGACTCTATCAAAAGCCTTACTGAAGTCCATATACACAATATCATATTCATTACCATGATCTACCTCCTCAAATACCTTAGTGAAAAAGTTATTAAATTTGTAAGGCAGGAACGCCCTTTTGTAAAACCGTGCTGAGATTCGTTGATTAATTTATGCTTTTCAAGATGGCTGCGGATTGCCTCGGCAATTATTGATTCCATAAATTTTCCCACTATGGAGGTTAGGCTTATTGGTCTATAGTTCGAAGCTAAGGACCTATCACCTGCTTTGAAAATAGATATTACATTTGCCATTTTCCACTTATCTGGCACCATGCCAGTTTGCAGTTATATGTTGAAAAGATTAGCCATAGGTTTGCTAAGCTCCTCTTTACATTCCTTTAGAACCCTTGCATACAGTTCATCAGGGCCTGGGGATTTGTTAGGTTTTAATTTATCTATTTGTCTAAGGACCATGTCACTTGTGACCCTAATCATGCATAGTTTACTATCATCCTGTTCTACATAATTAATTATTTCTGGAATATCGCTAGTATCTTCCTGTGTAAAAACTGAGAGGAAGTAAGTGTTAAACATTGTACACATTTCCTTATCACTGTCGGTGAGCTGACCTGAGTAACTTTTGAGTGGGCCTATCTTGTCCCTAATCTTACTTCTGTATACCTGAAAAAATCCTTTTGGGTTAGTCTTCGATTCTCTTGCAACTTTAACCTCATAGTCTCTTTTTGCTTTTCTTATTCCCTATTTTATTTCTCTCTTTAACTGAATATATTGATTACTTAATTGCCCCTCTCCTTTTTTGATTCGCCTATATATGCCTCTCTTTTGACCAATGAGATGTTTTAATCTATTGTTCATCCATTTAGGATCATTTTTGTTTGATCTGATTTCCCTATTAGGAACATAAGCTGTCTGAGCAGCTAGAACTATTCTCTGGAAAACGTCATATTGGCAATCACCACCTACCTGACCAACTGTCAGGTCATTCCAGTTCAGCCTACCCAGGTAATTTTTCAGTCCTATGAAATCAGCCAGGTGGAAGTCAGGGACAGAGACTTGATTTCCATTAGTAGGGTAATTCCATGATATATTAAAACTGAGTGATTTGTGATCACTTTCCCCAGGCTCATCATTAACCTCAAGATTATTAACTAGCGATTCCCTGCTGGCAAGAACCAAGTCTAGCAGGTTATTTCCTCTAGTTGGTTCTGTCACCAACTGTTTCTAAAAACAATCCTGAATCGTATCAAGAAAGTCACTTGACTCTAAATTTCATGTCAAATTGCTCCAGTCAATTTGTCTAAAGTTGAAATCTCCCATCAGCACAACATTTTCATATGTAGATGCCTTACAAATTTCATCCCATAGAAGTTTACTGCACTCCCTATCAAGATTAGGGGGCCTGTAAATCACACCCAAGATAAGTTTTACACGGCCCTCAAGAAGCTGTACCCAAACAGATTCAGTGGCTGACGCTTCTAATTTTATATCTTGTCTAACACAACAATTTAAATTGTCTCTGACATACATCGCTACTCCACCACCCTTCCTGTTGACCCTATCAGTGTGGAATAATTTATAGCCTTGTATGTGACATTCAGAAGGCAACTGTCTATCTTTCAGATTGAGCCAGGTCTCTGTTATCGCAATAATATCTGTTTCCTGCACTTGCAATTAATCTTAGCTCATCTATCTTATTTCTTACACTCCTGCTATTAGTATAGTAAACCTTAAGGGAGCTAGTCTCTTTTGTCCCTCTGCTGTCTCCCTTTGTTTGCTGACCTGATCCAATGTCTTTATTTGTAACTTTATGATGAATGTCTTTTATACACTTACTGTTTTCAGCCCTAGTGTTGCAAACTGACTGTTCACCACACACACCCATACCTCTATCCTCTATCAGTTTAAAATACTAGGCATGTCAGCAATGGCCCTCTCAATCGAGTTGGCAAGTGCTTCCACCCCTGTCCCAGAGAGATGTACCCCATCCCTTGCATACATATCATGTTTGCCATAAAAGTTGTCCCAGTTGTCAATGAATGGGATTGCAAGTTCCTTGCAGTATCTGTCTAGCCAGCAATTTGCACCAATTGCCCTAGACAACCATTCATTTCCCACTCCCCTTCTAGGCAAGATGCTACATATGATTGGGACCCCCTCCCTTGGACTTAATTAGCTCTATAGCTGACCTGTATTTATCTAGCAACTCTTCTCTCCTACCCTTCCCAATATCATTTCCACCAGCACTGAGACAGATAATGGGCTTGTTCCCATTACCTGACATGATATTATCCAACCTCCGCCTGCATTCAGCCCTAATTTTATCGAAACTCGATTATGGTGACCAGATATATTCGGCGGCCTCCCCTGTTACTCTTTCTAGCCTTAATCCCATACATCACCAGGGATTGCATTTATGCCTTTGTGCATTTCGTTCTTCCCCGGTTGAGAGCCTCTATGTAGAAGCGAACATTCCATCCTTGTCTGATCGTTGTGATGCACATTGCATTCGCTATTATGTTCACTCCCATGACCTCCGCAATCCTTCCATGTATAGGATTGTCACAGATGTTAGTAGGCGCTCTTTATTTGTCCGTCGCCCCTGTTTACTTCGTCCATTTTCTCTTCGTCTACATTCACTCTTGTCTTCCCTTCAACTACCACCTTTATACGTTCATGTGGCATCTCCCATTTCCTTACTCCCTTGGGAAGTTCCTGCTGTCCGTGTCTGTTCTATTCCTCTACCTTGCGCAAAAGCCCAACTACCTACGGCAGCTTCTCGCTCTTTTTCTAGACCACTTCCGTTCTCATTCCCATGCCATCGCAGTATACACCGATGGTTCAAAGTATCTGACGGTATCAGATTCGTAGCAGTCTTCCCGGACAGCGTCGTTCGAGGGCATCTATTACCCTTGGCTAGCATATTTATGGCTGAATTGTATTCCATTATTGTGGCACTTATCCGTATTGCATCTATGCCTGTGTCACCATTTGTGGTCGTTTCAGACTCCCTTAGTGCTTTACAGGCTATCCGTAAAATTGATACACCTCACCCCCCTAGTTCTTCGTGTCTAACTTTGGTTACACCGTATCTTTAGCAAGCACAAAGATATTGTTTTTTGTTGGGTCCCTGGTCATGTTGATGTACAGGGCAGGCAGACACTGCTGCGTGGTCAGCAGTACATGACCTTCCAGTTTCATATAGAGGTGTTCCTTTCACGGACTATTTTGCGGTCATTGCTACCCACCTTCGCACCCATTGGCAACAACGCTGGTCTGACCTTCTAAATAACAAACTTCATTCTATTAAACTGAGTATAGGTTTCTAGCCTTCTTCTTGTCACCAATGTCGGGGTTGGGAGACTACACTTTCCCGTCTTTGCATCGGCCACACTCGTCTTACTCACGGGTATCTCATGGAGAGGCTCCCTCCCTCTCTGTGAGCATTGTCAGGTTCAGTGTCTGTTCGACATATTCTGATGGACTGCCCACTCTATCAACGAGCACGCAGAATTTCCTCCAACGGCGTCTTCGCTCTGCGGCCCTTTCTTTACCTTCCCTTCTTGCTGATGGACCCTCCTTTAATCCTGACTCTCTCGTTCACTTTTTGACAGAAACTGACTTACTACACAAACTCTGAAGATTATACCTCTAGCACCTCCCTCAGTCCCTTCTACCTCGATTTCTTGCTACCCTCTCTCCCTGCACTATCCACCGTCCTGCTGCACTCCATACCCTACTAATCATCCATCTCCCTCTTACAATCCATTCTCCCTGCATCCTGCAATAACCTACAGCACTGTATAACCCCTGTGGTTTAGCACTTCTTTTGATTATAATAATAATAATAATAATAATAATAATAATAATAATATCATGTCCCTACACTAACATGAGTCAGTCATATCATGTCCCTACACTAACATTAATCAGTCACATCATGTTCCTACACTAACATGAGTCAGTCACATCATGTTCCTACACTAACATGAGTCAGTCACACCATGCTCCTACACTAACATGAGTCAGTCACACCATGTTCCTACACTAACATGAGTCAGTCACACCATGTTCCTACACTAACATGAGTCAGTCACATCATGTTCCTACACTAACATGAGTCAGTCACATCATGTTTCTACACTAACATGAGTCAGTCACATCATGTTCCTACACTAACATGAGTCAGTCACATCATGTTTCTACACTAACATGAGTCAGTCATATCATGTCCCTACACTAACATGAGTCAGTCATATCATGTCCCTACACTAACATGAATCAGTTACATCATGTTCCTACACTAACATGAGTTAGTCACACCATGTTCCTACACTAACATGAGTCAGTCACACCATGTTCCTACACTAACATGAGTCAGTCACACCATGTTCCTACACTAACATGAGTCAGTCACACCATGTTCCTACACTAACATGAGTCAGTCACACCATGTTCCTACACTAACATGAGTCAGTCACATCATGTTCCTACACTAACATGAGTCAGTCACATCATGTTCCTACACTAACATGAGTCAGTCACATCATGTTTCTACACTAACATGAGTCAGTCACATCATGTTCCTACACTAACATGTATATTTTACAATAGAATAATAGCAAAAGACATTGCTGAGTACTGGTACCATTTTTATAATAATAATATTTAATTTGCAGTTCTTTGTCTTTGAAATGTTCCCTTCAATGTTGATGGTCACTTACATCAGATTGCCCATAAACTCTGTAAATGACTACCATGATTAATGTTTCACTTTATCACATCCAATAAAAGGTGCTTGTGGAAACTAATGTTCAACAATTTTTATGTTTAAACTATACTTCACTTTTATTGGCTTTATTGCCTTAGTAGTGTATTGGTAATTTGTGAAGGAGAGCACCATGGTACTGGTGAAGGAGGGCGCCATGGTACTGGTGAAGGAGAGCACCATGGTACTGGTGGGAGAGCCCATGGTACTGGTGAAGGAGGCACCATGGTACTGGTGAAGGAGAGCCCCATGGTACTGGTGAAGGGAGAGCACCATGGTACTGGTGAAGGAAAACCATGGTACTGGTGAAGGAGAGCGCCATGGTACTGGTGAAGGAGAGTGCCATGGTACTGGTGAAGGAGGCACCATGGTACTGGTGAAGGAGAGCCCCATGGTACTGGTGAAAGGGGGTGCCATGGTACTGGGAAGGAGAGCACCATGGTACTGGTGAAGGAGAGCACCATGGTACTGGTGAAGGAGAGCGCCATGGTACTGGTGAAGGAGAGCACCATGGTACTGGTGAAGGGCCTGTACTCAGTGAACTGGAGCAATCCTCCTTTTGGATTGAATCTGATTCTCTATCATTTTCTAGGTGCTGTATCACCCGTACAGGTTTAGTACTTCCTTATAAATATAATGATGGAGTCATTGAAATTTCGTTTTCGCTGTCAACAGACACCTTCCTCCAAATTGAAAGTTCCTTCAGTACCTGACATTGAAAGTTCCTTAATACCTGCACATTGAAAGTTCCTTCTGTAAACAGCCCTAACCAGAGGCTCTTTCAAACTGCGCGGCACTATGGTGCTGCCCTCTATTGGCCTATCAAGGTAGGGCTGGTCAGCCATGCTTCTTCCTCACTTGACGGCCTACCTCACTGAACCAGGATCTACCTAACTGGCTCCCGGTCCCCTACGCCTGTTCCCGTGTACACCTACACCTTGTTATTAATAAACTGAGTCTAGTCATCGCGTATCTCTGCACCTACGCTACCATTCTACTGCCCAAAAGTAAGCAGCCAAGAAAATAGACTTAACAGTGGTGACAGCAGTGGTTCACGGCAGAGTGTAGTGT
>WNWK01035493.1:0-19735 GCA_009830355.1 Cherax destructor | reverse complement strand
TCCTCCTTTCTTATGTTCTTATGTTCTTATGTCTTATGATGAGTGGAACAGTCTGCCTAGTAGGGTTATTGAAGCTAGGACCATGGGTAGTTTCAAATTTAGGTTGGATAAATTCATGAGTGAGAGGGGTTGGATTTGAGTGGGACTCCGCATGAGTGGGTAGAATTGTCAAACATTATTTCTTGGGTAGCATTGAAAATTGGGTTGAGCAAATATTCTGTTAGTGGGACGGATTGTGAAGGACCTGCCTAGTATGGGCCAACAGGCCTGCTGCAGTGTTCCTCCTTTCTTATGTTCTTATGTTAGTGGGACGGATTGTGAAGGACCTGCCTGGTGTGGGCCAGCGGGCCTGCTGCAGTGTTCCTCCTTCTTATGTTCTTATGTTCTAAGCGTAAGAAATAAAGCAAATAGATTACTGGATTTATATCAAGAAGTGTAAGCAACAGAAGTCCAGCGGTTATATTACAGCTTTTATACATCATTAGTAAGGCCTCACCTAGATTATGCAGCTCAGTTCTGGTCTCCATTTTACAGAATGGATATAAATTCGTTAGAAAACATTCAGCGACGAATGACAAAGTTAATTCATAGCATTAGAAATCTTCCGTATGAAGAAAGATTGAAGACCCTTAAATTACATTCACTTGTAAGACGAAGAATGAGGGGAGACATGATCGAGGTATATAAGTGGAAGATGGGTATTAATAAGGGGGATATAAATAAGGTCTTGAGGATATCTCTCCAAGAGAGAACCCGCAATAATGGATTCAAATTGGATAAGTTTAGATTTAGAAAGGATATAGGAAAATATTGGTTTGGAAATAGGGTAGTTGATGAGTGGAACAGTCTGCCTAGTAGGGTCATTGAAGCTATGACCTTGGTTAGTTTCAAATTTAGGTTGGATAAATTCATGAGTGAGAGGGGTTGGATTTGAGTGGGACTCGCACTTGAGTTAATAGACCTGCCTTGTATGGGCCAGTAGGCCTTCTGCAGTGTTCCTCCATTCTTATGTTCTTATGTTCTTCAAAGCTTATTTCTTGGGTAGAATTGAAAATTAGGTTGGGGAATTATTCTGTTAGTGGGATGGATTGTGAAGGACCTGCCTAGTATGAGCCAACATGCCTGCTGCAGTGTTCCTCCTTTCTTATGTTCTTATGTTCAAACTTCAATTTGTGTAACCTATTTTTATGCTACCCAAGTAATAATTTTTATAAACTTTTACTCATGTGCAAGTTGATTGTTCTACCTTATTGTACTACTACTACTACTAATATTACTACTACCACTAGTATTACACCTCACTCTAAGCCTCTGTATCCATGTATTGGTTGTAACGGCTTGACAAAGCTCCTGGAGAGCGAAACGTTGCCACAATAAAATGTCACATTAGTTGCATTTGTGTCCTTTTACCTAACTTATTGTGGGTGATTCTACCAACATTAGTACAAGGGAGTGTTGACAGAGAGAGAGAGAGAGAGAGAGAGAGAGAGAGAGAGAGAGAGAGAGAGAGAGAGAGAGAGAGAGAGAGAGAGAGAGTTGGGAGCTACATTATTGAAGCGAAGGAATAATAAGAGGTTAGAGACATACATAAGAACATAAGAACATAAGAAAGGAGGAACACTGCAGCAGGCCTGTTGGCCCATACTAGGCAGGTCCTTCACAATCCATCCCACTAACAGAATAATTGCCCAACCTAATTTTCAATTCTACCCAAGAAATAAGCTTTGAAGATTCTATTAACTCAAGTGCGAGTCCCACTCAAATCCAACCCCTCTCACTCATGAATTTATCCAACCTAAATTTGAAACTACCCAAGGTCCTAGCTTCAATGACCCTACTAGGCAGACTGTTCCACTCATCAACTACCCTATTTCCAAACCAATATTTTCCTATATCCTTTCTAAATCTAAACTTATCCAATTTGAATCCATTATTGCGGGTTCTCTCTTGGAGAGATATCCTCAAGACCTTATTTATATCCCCCTTATTAATACCCATCTTCCACTTAAGAACATAAGAACATAAGAACATAAGAAAGGAGGAACACTGCAGCAGGCCTGTTGGCCCATACTAGGCAGGTCCTTCACAATCCGTCCCACTAACAGAATATTTGCTCAACCCAATCTTCAATGCTACCCAAGAAATAAGTTGTTAAATTAGACACATATGCAACACTTGGGTATCTTTATTGTGGAAACGTTTCGCCACACAGTGGCTTCATCAGTCCAATACAAAGTAGAAAGGTATAAGGAGAGGAGGAGTTTGAGGTTATCAGTCCCTCGGCCTGGAGTCGATGTGTTCAGTCCATCAATCTTGTTGGAAGTGTAGCAAACGGCCGTAGAGATGGCTTATATGCTGTAATCAGGTGAGATGCAGCAGTAGGAGGCAGGTCATAGTGGTATCAACCACTAGTCGAAGTAAGTCCTTGTCCAAAGGTTTGGACAAATGTTGAAGAATCCCTTTGTATCAAGAACCCAAGAAGTTGCTGTGTCAGACAGGATGTAGATAAATGGTTCAGAGAACCGACAAGTTGTTAAATTGGACTGATGAAGCCACTGTGTGGCGAAACGTTTCCACAATAAAGATACCCAAGTGTTGCATATGTGTCTAATTTAACAACTTGTCGGTTCTCTGAACCATTTATCTACACCCAAGAAATAAGCTTTGACAATTCTACCCACTCATGCGCGAGTCCCACTCAAATCCAACCCCTCTCACTCATGAATTTATCCAACCTAAATTTGAAACTACCCAAGGTCCTAGCTTCAATAACCCTACTAGGCAGACTGTTCCACTCATCAACTACCCTATTTCCAAACCAATACTTTCCTATATCCTTTCTAAATCTAAACTTATCTAACTTGAATCCATTATTGCGGGTTCTCTCTTGGAGAGATACCCACTTATATACCTCGATCATGTCTCCCCTCATTCTTCGTCTTACAAGTGAATGTAATTTAAGGGTCTTCAATCTTTCTTCATACGGAAGATTTCTAATGCTATGAATTAACTTTGGCATTCGTCGCTGAATGTTTTCTAACGAATTTATATCCATTCTGTAAAATGGAGACCAGAACTGAGCTGCATAATCTAGGTGAGGCCTTACTAATGATGTATAAAGCTGTAATATAACCGCTGGACTTCTGTTGCTTACACAACAGGTGAAAGGGGAAGGAAGAATATAATTATATATAAACAATATACTAAACCTTTGTTTTATGCAGCAGCGCTAGTGGAGGAGGCTCGATCCTCCTTCCGCTAATACCAGATCAGAGGTGCTTCCCGTGCACCAAGACTGTGAGGGGCAGCTGTGTATAGAGAAGGAAGAGAATTGCAGTAAAATACTTGCATGCAGAGTGAAGGGGCAATAGGAATAACAAATCGATGGGTAGAGAAAGCGCAAAAAGTAAGGAGAAAGGGAAAGTGAGTTTAGAGGGAGAATAATATTATTATTATTATTTTATTTTTATTATTATTTTTATTATTATTATTATTATTATTATCGTAATTGTTACTATTATCTGTATCATTATTTTTATTAATGTGATCAACATTGTTATCACTTTTATTAATACAGATATAGAGCACCTGAAGAATTAAAGGGAGTCTGATATGACGAGATTAAGGCAGATATATTCAGTTGTTTGGATCAAGAGCCCTTCACCAGCAACAATACAGCGTCCCACTTGTGTAAATGTCAACTATCATAGGCATACAGCCAGCCTTGATGCTGGTGAAGGGCTCTTGATCCAAGGAAGTGCAGCTACCCTTCCTCTCATCAAATCTCATTAACTTTCATTCCCAGATTTTGTGAGACTGTCACGGGTTTAGCGTTTCCCATGAATGCAATATTTAATAATAATAATAATAATAATAATAATAATAATAATAATAATAATAATAATCATAATAATAAAAATAATAATAATAATCATAATAATAAAAATAATAATAATAATAAAAATAATAATACTAATAATAATAATAATATATGATGCAGACTCAATGCTGCCGGATCATGAAATTGCATATCTGTCGACGAGACGTAATTAATCATGGAGTTCATTTAGGGGTAATGGATTTTACTGTTGTGAGTCGAAAAGTTTGACTGATTAATTACTTATGAAACACAAGGCTGAGCAATTTGTGAGTTAAGCTATATCTTTATCGCTACCTAATGAAGACAAAGCTAATAATAATAATAATAAAATTAATAATAATAATAAAATTAATAATAATAATAAAATTAATAATAATAATAAAATTAATAATAATAATAAAATTAATAATAATAATAAAATTAATAATAATAATAAAATTAATAATAATAATAATATATAAATAAACATGATACTAGAGTGAGCTTACTACCACAGAACTCAGATATAAAGTGATATCTTCATTGCATATGAAGCTCTGATAGCGAGAGATTTCGATATTATCTCCAGAGTTCAGGTTTTGATCTGCCTCTTTATTGCCTTTACAGCTGAAATAGAGAGGTAAATTTGCATTACATCCCAAGCTCAGATAGTGACCAATCTCCAGTCTTTTCAGACTTTATAAGGAGAGTGATCTCCACGTCACATCCAGGGCTCAGATATGTACGATTGTTTGTTTTGTCAATTATTTTCCCAAAAGTATTTGGCGCCATAGTAAAGCGCAACCATTAGAACTTTTTGGCTTAAAAAGAGAGAGAATTGTTACTGGAGACATTAGAAATTGCGACAGGTTTACGTCATTTTGTGAAAATGTGTAATTTAGTTGGTGTTTGAAGGTGGTATTTTGTTCGTTGAGAAAAATAGGTCTCTTTGTGCTGGTTTTCGGAAAGAAGTCACCTGCTGAAACCACTGATGTCACAATGCTGGGCATCATTAATTAACTGATTACTTGATTTTGCTGGGTATTATTAAGTAACTGCAGGTGAAGCAGTGAATCAGGTATCGTTGAATAAGTAAGCTCAAATGCGTAAGGCGTATGAGAGAATACAGGATATTTTAGGGGCAGGAAAGAGAGAAGTAATGACGTTAGGTGCAGGACGCTATTAATGATCCTTCTCTTGCCCCTCATGTATTTGAAATGATCAGGGTCCCAAGACCGAAACGTCTTCAATGAAGGTGTCCTAAATGAATGTATTAAGAACATAAGAACATAAGAAAGGAGGAACACTGCAGCAGGCCTGTTGGCCCATTCTAGGCAGGTCCTTCACATTCCATCCCACTAACAGAATATTTGTTCAACCTAATTTTCAATGCTACCCAAGAAATAAGAACATAAGAACATAAGAAACATAAGAAAGGAGGAGCACTGCAGCAGGCCTGTTTACCCATACTAGGCAGGTCCTTCACAATCCGTCCCACTAACAGAATATTTGCTCAACCAAATTTTCAATGCTACCCAAGAAATAAGCTTTGACAATTCTACCCACTCATGCAGAGTCCCACTCAAATCCAACCCTCTCACTCATGAATTTATCCAACCTAAATTTGAAACTACCCAAGGTCCTAGCTTCAATAACCCTACTAGGCAGACTGTTCCACTCATCAACTACCCTATTTCCAAACCAATACTTTCCTATATCCTTTCTAAATCTAAACTTATCTAACTTGAATCCATTATTGCGGGTTCTCTCTTGGAGAGATATCCTCAAGACCTTATTTATATCCCCTTTGTTAATACCCATTTTCCACTTGTATACCTCGATCATGTCTCCCCTCATTCTACGTCTTACAAGTGAATGTAATTTTAGGGTCTTCAATCTTTCTTCGTAAGGAAGATTTCTAATGCTATGTATTAATTTAGTCATTCTACGCTGTCCAGTTTCGTCTAGTTGTCGGCACTCTTTCTCCTTCTGACTACACCAAGTTGATAATAAGCAGTTACTGGTATACTGGAGCTGAATATCAATGTTTATACAATCACTGACATATTTACTCTGGTAAAGCATTATCACTGGTAAAGCAGGAACTGACGTACCGGTTCTGGGTACCAGTAATTAAACAACAGTTGGACTACCGCTACTTGGTACCAGTATTTAAGCAATTGCTGGCATACCGATGCTGGGCAACAGTAATTAAGCAACCTCTGGCGTACCGGAGTTAGGTTTCCACCCAATTAAAAGAGAAAGGCTCTCCTCGTGTGCAAGTATTATGTTCAATGGAACTCTGTTGGTTTTATTCCAAGTTAATTAGGGTTAAATCTCTTGTGCTTTATTGTCGGGTTTTCGCTCTCAGTTAATTTTAAGCTCCATTCCTGGATGATATGTGAAGAATTACATGAGCACCAAATAACAAGAGCAACTACCACATAGCAAGATTTGTGTTATTCAAGAAATGCCAGGTAATTAGCGAATTAATTCTGCAAAATTAGTTGTATGAATTTCAGTAAGCCTGCCTGGTACAGTAGGACTCGCACTGGCCTGCGAAATTTAGAACTGGCTTATCATGGCTTCAAATTCCACTTCCGGGTGTTTTCTTTAGATGGGTCGTACATAGCGAGTTTGTGTCACTCGTGAGGACAAAAGATTTGCATCATTTAACAAATAAATCTTAAATCTTGATTAGGTTGGTCAAGTTGCCGACAGCCTTGTAGACTTACTCAACAGAGAACTTGAGAGCTGCTATCAAATTAACATGTACCAGAACGCTGCCACACGTTCCCAAACCAACCTGCTGCGAAATTCACTGAAATTCGGGAAAAAAGTTAATAATACGCCACCAGGCACTGGTTCTTGGCACAGGCTCTTGCTGTTTGGTAATGCTTGTCTTCCTGTCCCACCCACCAGGGACAAGTTCTAGCAACATCATTTTTTTTAGGGACGACAACCTCATCCATCTTCTCTCTAGTGTGATAAATACCCGCCAGGCAAATGCATAAAAATTTTCATTCGAAGCCTCATAAATCAGAGCCCAAATTAGCAAGGACATAAAAGAGAAATGCTACTTCATCACTTAGGCTAATTACTAGTGGGGGTACTATTGCCTAGAAATCCCACTGCAGCACTAGCTCTACAAGACACACCACACAGAGCTCTAAACACGGATATACACAAGCCTTCAAGGAACTTTTGATGCAGTAAGTAGCCTACAGATGTCCCTCGTCGAGTTCCCAGCGCACTTGATTGGAATAACTGGAGATTTCCTTCCTTTCTTCAGATCAGAATTCATTATCCCTCACTCTTTTCATGCCCAGGCGCTGTATGACTATTTCAGGTTGAGAGTTTCTCCATGGATATAAAAGAAGATTCGTACTGAAGCAAGACAATGTGTACTCATAGCAATACTGAATTTTAAATACCGTAAATTGGACTTAAAAGAACAATTATCTACACGATCTCTGATTATTTATGCCTATGATGCAGATACCTAAAGCTTTCATAACTAGAATGATATTATATAGAATTTACCTAGAATCTGCATGCCTAGAGTGTTCATTTTCAATTTTTTAAATTCTTAGAATGTTAATAATTTTAATTTTAATGCCAAGATGGTTAGAACAGAAAAAATACACGAGGGATAGGAGTAAAACTAAAGAAAACGAGCAGTGAAAGATAGGATAACAGCCATGGCAGAGGATATATATTATCAAGTAATTATTCTGTGCCACTACTGCTTAAAAGCCCATTAAACTTGTTATAAAAGTTATAATACGCTTACTCTATATAAGTAGCATGAAACCTTACACACACTCTCACAAACTGACACGCACTCACACACGCACACACACTCTCATACACACTCACACACACTCACACATACAGACACACACACTATCTCATCTCTCTCTCTCACAGTCATGCACACACACACACACACACACGGGGCCAGGAGCTATGCATCGACCCCTGCAACCACAACTAGGTGAGTACACACACACACACACACACCTCACACACACACCTCACATACACACACCTCACACACACACACACTAACACACACACACACACACACACACATACACTAACACACACATTTCACACACACTAACACACACACACCACACACACACACTAACACACACACACCACACACACACACACTAGTGTGCCCCCGGTGGCCCAGTGGTAAAGCTCTTGCTTCACGCACGGAGGGGCCGGGTTCAATTCCCGGTGGGGCAGAAACATTTCGAAGTGTTTCCTTACACACACATACACACACATACATACAACAGGCCTAGTGTCTAATTGACATGTGCCTAGGACAAAATGGTAACTAACACACACACAGTCAAGGACCAGGTGATCAGGCTAAGGAAGGAAGGAGGAGAGATCACAAGAAATGACCGCGAAGTGTGTGAGGATCTCAACAGGAGATTCAAAGAAGTGTTCACATAGGAGACAGAAGGGACTCCAGAAAGACGGAGAGGTCGGGTACACCATCAAGTGCTGGACACAATACACGCAACCGAGGAAGAAGTGAAGAGGCTGCTGAATGAGCTAAATACCTCAAAGGCGACAGGGCCGGATCACATCTCTCCATGGGTCCTGAGAGAGGGAGCTGAGGCGCTATGTGTACCCCTAACAACAATATTCAACACATCGAAACAGGGAGACTACCTGAGGTATGGAAGACAGCAAATGTAGTCCCAATCTTTAAAAAAGGAGACAGACATGAAGCACTTAACTACAGACCAGTGTCACTGACATGTATAGTATGCAAAGTCATGGAGAAGATTATCAGGAGAAGAGTGGTGGAACACCTAGAAAGGAATGAGCTTATCAACGGCAGGCAACACGGTTTCAGGGACGGGAAATTCTGTATCACAAACCTACTGGAGTTCTATGACAGGGTGACAGCAGTAAGACAAGAGAGAGAGGGGTGGGTAGATTGCATTTTCTTGGACTGTAAGAAGGCGTTTGACACGGTTCAACCCCACCAAGTGCAAAGTCATGAAGATTGGGGAAAGGCAAATAAGACCGCAGACGGAGTACAGTCTAGGGTGCCAGAGACTACAAACCTCACCCAAGGAAAAAGATCTTGGGGTGAGTATAACACCAGGCACATCTCCTGAGGCGCACATCAACCAAATAGCTGCTGCAGCATACGGGCGCCTAGCAAACCTAAGAACAGCATTTCGACATCTTAATAAGGAATCGTTCAGAACCCTGTACACTGTGTACGTTAGGCCCATACTGGAGTACGCAGCACCAGTTTGGAACCCACACCTAGCCAAGCACATAAAAAAACTAGAGAAAGTGTAAAGGTTTGCAACACGACTAGTCCCGGAGCTAAGAGGTTAAGGGAAATCGACCTGACGACATTGGAGGACAGGAGAGATAGGGGGGACATGATAACGACATATAAAATACTGAGAGGAATTGACAAGGTGGACAGAGACAGAATGTTCCAGAGATGCGACACAGCAACAAGGGGGCACAGCTGGAAGTTGAAGACTCAGATGAATCACAGGGATGTTAGGAAGTATTTGTTCAGTCACAGAGTGGTCAGGAAGTGGAATAGCTTGGGAAGCGATGTAGTGGAGGCAGGATCCATTCATAGCTTTAAGAAGAGGTATGATAAGGCTCATGGCGAAGGGAGAGAGACCCAGTAGCGGCCAGTGAAGAGGCGGGGCCAGGAGCTATGACTCGACCCCTGCAGCAACAACTAGGTGAGTACACACGCACACTAACACACACACCTCACACACACACATATGCAACCAGGAGGTGAAGGAAATATGGCGAGCAGCAAAAGCTCGATTACTAGCGCACTCAACTCACACATTGAGGTGCTTGAGTCGATCCCCGGTAGCGGTGTTAATATTAAGACGTTTCTTTAAGACACCTGCTGTCCATTTTCACCTATTAGTAAAATAGGTACCTGGGTGTTAATGGACTGGTGTGGGTCGCATCTGCGTTCAAAATTTACCTAATTTGCCCGAAATGCTCTGCATAACAAGGGGCTTTCTATATAGTAGTATGTCATTGATGTCAGCTCGGCCTGTATACCATGTACATATAGAAATAAAGATTATTATTATTATTAAGATGAACTTTGGAGGGAAAGAAAATGGAAGGAGGGAAGGAGGACGTCACTGATTATGGCTCTCTGTCTGCAGAAGGGAGGTCAGGTAATTAGATATAGGCAGTGGATGTTAGGGTGATTTGTGATGCCTTTGAGGAGACAGGGTTTGAGGCTGACGTGCAAGCGGTGGCAAACTTTCTGAGAATTGAGGACACCAGAGACAAAAATACGACTAATCTCAATATCTAATCTCGACTAATCTCAATATCTAATCTCGACTAATCTCAATATCTATTATCGAGTCATCATAGATGACAAAGAGGAAAAAACATGGGTAGAGAATAAGAAAAAGTCGATGACAGGAAGGAGAACCAGTGAATTAACGTCAAGTGAAGAAACTCTGCATGCAAGAAGACACTAGTCTCAGCCCCGCCAGATGTAAGATCAGTCTTACGAGGTAGTACATCATGCTCAAAGCCCAGAGCATCCCTCAAGCGCCAACCCTCCTTTCGACTCAAACACTCAAAACAAACCCAACTCTACCCTTCATCCTTCCTCATCAGACTATAGCACTGCCTGTTTCACTGGCAGTGCTGAAGTCTGCTGGCTACATTTTTCTGGTTTCGTTTTGTCTACTTACCTGCCAGCCCCATCTTTAGGCCTCATATATACACTTTCAATTTGGCTCCTGCCTATATTCGCCTAATTTTGTTTTCTAATTTTCTTCCCCCGTGTTGCTAGGAGAGCCGCGTCCACTACTTCACTCTGAGTCCCTTCTGTGCACCTCATATATTTGTCTGAGCCCCTAACATACAGGTGTTGTCATACTGGTGACTATGACATGGAAAGAGAGTAATTAAGTCTACCGAGTGATGAAACTAGCCTTTATTTGATTCTACAGAACACTCTTCTTATACACTCATCATTTACTTCAGTCAAACCCATCTTACTTCAGGATTCCTGGAGTGTGGCACCTTTATTGTGGGACTAATCTGCTACTGACCACTGACTCTTGACACCCGTCTCTTCCGGTAGGCTAGAAGTTGCACGTTGGTCAAGGGAGTATTAGTAGTAGTAGTAGTAACGGTGTTACTAGTGGTACGTAGACGTATTATTTGAGATGGTAGTAGTAGTAAAATAACTGGAAATTGGCTAAAAAAAAACGTGGAACAACTCTCAGCAAGGCTAAAGACACGAAATGTACAGAAAATACAGAAGAGAGTTGAAGAATAAATTAGAGGAGGAGGCAAAGGTAAAGCCAAGTCACGAATTTTCTGAAGATTAGAGCATTTGACAACTTAATGGGAAAGGCTGGCATCTATAGAAACAAAGCAAGGACAGAGGTTCATGTTAGGGAAGTTGTTTATAGGAACTTAGTCAACAAGACGGCGTCATTGAAGACTAGAAGTAGGGTACATTGTCTTTGAAGAAATCCAGTTAATAAGAAAAGAACATTGTTAGTGATGGTAAGGTGAACACTTTTTTTGGTGCTTCTTAAGGTTGTCAGAAATAGTGGCTGGTTCCATCAAAAGTACTGAAGAGCAGAAGAGCAGGAAATGAATTAGACACCTGAAGCATCAGTGGCAGGAGAGGAATAAAAAGATTTCTGAGAATGGTATTGGTTTGACGATGCTTGATATCTAGAAGGCGGGGTGAGGGAGAGGGGAAGATTGGAAATGAAGGGAAGGCAAAGAACACGAGATTTTGCAGGAGTAGTGAGCCTGCTAGAGTAAAAAGTCCGTTTAGCATGACACCAGGTAGAATTTACGAATAACGACTAACGAAATCGTAATAACACTTAGCAAGTGAGTCTTAAAACACCAGCTGGCTACAATAATATTCATCCCACTAGGTATATTTATACAACATAGGGAGGTTAGCATGGGCCACACTGTGACCACATATGCAAGTTTTTACAGATGAATCTCCCGCTAGCGGCCGTGACGAGCTCTAGCTCCTGTCCCCTCAAAGCCGTCATCATGACTCATGAAACCGTAACATCACGATTGCAAACAAACCACTGCGAGAGAACCAGCTGCAAGAGTAGAAATTTCAGAGTTAAGAAATTGAGAGTCACAGATGCGGAGGACACGAAGGAAGAAAGTAAAAAAATAACACTTTTCTTGACAGAAGAGAATGGTAAGAAAGATAATGACTATACAACCCTCTGTGCATTGGCTTTACGATAAATTAAAAATGAAAGGTCTGTCACACATGACATGAACATCCTGGAAAGAACGTTACATGACTCTCGTCATGTAAACAAAGATCAAAGTTGTCATCTACATTCGAAGCCAGAAAGAAAGATTTACCCCAGTGGTTGGAAGTAGAGCGGTTTCAGTATTCTCCTTATAGAGGACAGCAAGGACAATCAACACCAAAGATTTGATAATAAATTTGATATTGAAAGGAAAAAGATCATTTACACGAAGGCGAATATGATCAAGAAAAAACATCAGTAGGATTGGGACGATGAGGTAGCCATACGTAGATGAATGGTTCAGAGAACCGACAAGTTGTTAAATTAGACACATATGCAACACTTGGGTATCTTTATTGAGGAAACGTTTCGCCACACAGTGGCTTCATCAGTCCAATACAAAGTAGAAAGGTGTAAGGAGAGGAGGAGGAGGACTGATAACCTCAAACTCCTCCTCTCCTTACACCTTTCTACTTTGTATTGGACTGATGAAGCCACTGTGTGGCGAAACGTTTCCTCAATAAAGATACCCAAGTGTTGCATATGTGTCTAATTTAACAACAGGTAGCCATACATTAGCCTTCACTCTGAGAAAACCGAGAACAGGATCATGAGGAGCATTAGTGAGGACTCAGCGTCAAGACTTAGCATCTTCCAGGTCAGATTTGGCCGAACATGTTCCATGAAATCTTGAGAGTGACGGAGATTAGCAGGGGAAAAAAAATAAGCCAAGAAATGGAGTGAGAGTTTTGGCCGGACAGGAAGCAAGATAATATGATGCAAAATCTGTTGAGGAAATGATGGAGCGAAGAGGAATGATCGTAGAAATTAGATACAATGGGACAGATAACACAGAAATGTTGAATTCAATCGTAGTCAGAGTGACGAAGACGTGTCTTGTGTGCTCTCTGTCAATCTGAAGAAGATGTCCTCTCTTGAGCTACTCTACCAGCAGCTGAAGGAAGAACTGAGGGTAGCTAAGCTTGAGATACAGCGACTGAATGAGGAAAACAAGAGGATTCGTAGTAATCCTCCTGTTGAGAATCCTCAAGCCAGGAAAGGAACCTGGACAGTGGCTAAAACGCATGGGACAAAGTTAAGGCTCAAGAGGACGGGTGGAGAGGTAGAAACAACGAAGACCCAGGAGAATGTTGTGGAAACATCGAACCCATTCTCCGTGCTACCCGATGAATGTGAGTCGACTTCTGGGAGCGTCACGACGAAAGACACAAAGGAAGGTAAAAACATTGTTGTTGTTGGGGACAGTCAGGTTAGGTACATGGATAGGGCTTTCTGTTTGATTGATAGGAGTAGGAGACAGAGGGTTTGCTTTCCTGGGGCTGGGATGGAGGATATTGTTAGCCGTCTGGACGACATCATGAGAGGTAATGGGAGCAATCCTATTATCTGTCTCAGTGCTGGAGGCAACGATGTTGGCAGACGTAGGAGTGAGGACCTGACTAGCAGGTTTAGGTCAGCAATAGACATAATTAGGAAGAAGGGTGGGAACCCTGTCATATGTGGTATTTTGCCAAGGAGAGGAGTTGGAAATGAATGGCTGTCCAGGGCAATTGGTGTCAATTGCTGGCTGGACAAATACTGTAAGGAAAATTCAGTAACATTCATTGACAACTGGGACCTCTTCTATGGCAGAAATGACATGTATGCCAGGGATGGGGTTCACTTATCCAGGTCTGGGGTGGGGGCACTGGCAACTGCAGTGGAGGGAGCTGTTAGGGCTTTAAACTAGAAATAGTTAGTGGTATGGGTTTTGGGGGGAAAACAGAGATGTCCCAGTGTAGTAATATTATAAGTTGTAGGAGAACTAGTAATAGGCAGAATAAGGTAGATAGTGGAAAGCTAGTGACACTAGATGACAAGGACAGTAATAGGTATAGTGGAAAAAAGAGATGAGCAGGAAGGGTAAAGAGAAAGGAGGGTCTCTAAATATATATTACACCAATAGTCGTAGTGCTAGGAATAAGATGGACGAGTTGAGATTAGTTGCAAGTACGGGTAATATTGATGTTTTGCAATAACTGAGACATGGTTTAATATGAAAAATCGGGACTTGCCTGCCGAATGTCACATTCAGGGTTTTAAATTGTTCCAAGTAGACAGAAGTATCGGGAAAGGGGTGGGGTGGCACTCTATGTCCGTGATCATTTAAATTGTTGCATAAAAACGGGTATAAAGTCTGAACTAACACATACAGAGTCTGTCTGGATAGAATTTTCAGAGGGGTGTGAAAAATTGATTTTAGGCGTGATTTACCGTCCTCCAAACTTAGATAGGGAACAAGGAGACTACTTTGGGAGGAAATTGTTAAGGCCACAAGACACGATAACGTAGTAATTCTAGGGGACTTTAACTTTAGTCAGATTGATTGGAATTTCATGACAGGGAATTTAGAATCTAACGACTTTTTAGAAGTAGTTCAGGATTGTTTTTGAAGCAGTTTGTAACAGAACCTACAAGGGAAATAACCTACTTGACTTGGTTCTGGCAAGCAAGGAAACCCTTGTTAATAATTTAGAAATTACAGAGGAACTCGGCTCAAGCGACCACAAGTCAATTACCTTTAGCATTGAATGGATGTATGATAGTAGGGATAATTCAGTAATGGTCCCAGATTTTCGCTTAGCAGATTATAATGGACTTAGAGAACACTTATCAACTGTGGACTGGGGTGAAGAAGAGAGGTATCAATATGACAGTTTTCTTAACACTATACAGGCTGTCCAAAGAACATTTATCCCGTATAAAGAAATTAGATCAAGTAGAAATGACTCAAAATGGATGAATAATAGGCTCAAATATCTTTTAGGGCAGAAGAAAGGAATTTATAGGCGCATAAAAAGAGGTGAGGGTCATCTTATAAATCAGTATACTGACATTAAGAGGGACGTTAAAAGGAATAAGAAAATCTAAACGGGACTATGAAATTAAAGTTGCTAGGGATTCAAAAACTAACCCAAAAGTTTTTCCAGGTTTATAGAACAAAAGTTAGGGATAAGATAGGTCCCCTTAAAAATAACTTTGGGCATCTTACTGACAAGGAGAATGATATGTGCTCTATTTTTAATAATTATTTTCTCTCGGTTTTCACACAGGAAGACATTAATAATATCCCAGTAATTAATTTTTACAGAGGCCCAGAAGAAGATAAATTATGTAATATCACAGTCACTAGCGAAATGATTATGAAACAGCTGGACCGACTGAAACAAAATAAATCGCCGGGTCCTGATGAGCTTTTTGCAAGGGTTCTTAAGGAATGCAAAATGGAACTCTGTGAACCAATATCTAACATTTTTAATTTATCTCTTCAAACAGGTGTAGTGTCTGATATGTGGAAGATGGCTAATGTAATTCCTATTTTTAAAGCAGGAGACAAGTCACTACCGTCAAACTACCGCCCAATAAGCCTGACCTCAATTGTAGGCAAATTACTTGAGTCAATTATAGCTGATATTATTAGAAGCCATCTAGATAACCATAATTTGATTAATGATACCCAGCATGGATTCACGAGGGCCGTTCCTGCCTATCTAATTTATTAACCTTCTTCAGTAAAGCTTTTGAGGCTGTTGATCACGATAAAGAATTCGATATTGTTTATTTAGACTTTAGTAAGGCTTTTGATAGAGTACCGCACCAGAGACTGTTAAAGAAAGTGGCAGCTCATGGCATTGGGGAAAAGTGCTGTCATGGATCGAGTCATGGCTCACCAATAGGAAGCAGAGAGTGTGCATAAATGGGGTTAAATCCGAATGGGGACTTGTATCAAGTGGTGTTCCACAGGGATCAGTCTTAGGCCCATTGTTATTTATAATATATATCAATGACCTTGATGAGGGAATTACTAGTGATATGAGCAAATTCGCCGACGACACGAAGATAGGTAGGATAATTGATTCAAACATAGATGTCATAGAACTTCAGGAAGATTTAGACAAACTTAATTCGTGGTCAGAAAAGTGGCAGATGCAGTTCAATGTAGATAAATGCAAGGTTCTGAAGCTCGGGAGTGTCCATAACCCAAGCACTTATAAGTTAAATAACCTAGAACTTAGCCATACAGATTGCGAGAAGGACTTGGGGGTGATGGTAAGCAGCAACCTTAAACCAAGACAGCAATGCCTAAGCGTACGTAATAAGGCAAATAGATTACTGGGATTTATATCAAGAAGTGTTAGCAACAGAAGTCCAGAGGTTATATTACAGCTTTATACATCATTAGTAAGGCCTCACCTAGATTACGCAGCTCAGTTCTGGTCTCCATATTACAGAATGGACATAAATTCGTTAGAAAACATTCAGCGTAGAATGACTAAATTAATACATAGCATTAGAAATCTTCCTTACGAAGAAAGATTGAAGACCCTAAAATTACATTCACTTGTAAGACGTAGAATGAGGGAGACATGATCGAGGTATACAAGTGGAAAATGGGTATTAACAAGGGGATATAAATAAGGTCTTGAGGATATCTCTCCAAGAAACGAATAAGATTCAAGTTGATAAATGAGCAAATTTCTGTTGTGGACAGTTTAAGTGCAATGGGCAACAGGCTTGCAATGTTCTTTTATGTTCTATTAAAGTTTAGATTTAGAAAGGATATAGGAAAGTATTGGTTTGGAAATCAGGGTAGTTGATGAGTGGAACAGTCTGCCTAGTAGGGTTATTGAAGCTAGGACCTTGGGTAGTTTCAAATTTAGGTTGGATAAATTCATGAGTGAGAGGGGTTGGATTTGAGTGGGACTCGCGCATGAGTGGGTAGAATTGTCAAAGCTTATTTCTTGGGTAGCTTTGAAAATTGGGTTGAGCAAATATTCTGTTAGTGGGATGGATTGTGAAGGACCTGCCTAGTATGGGCCAACAGGCCTGCTGCAGTGTTCCTCCTTTCTTATGTTCTTAAAAAGATACAAATACATCATCTTGAAGATACACTGCATTTTCTTATCACACTTAACTGTATCAAGATTTTTAAATAAGAACATAAACATAAGAACATAAGAAAGGAGGAACACTGCAGCAGGCCTGTTGGCCCATACTAGGCAAGTCCTTCACAATCCATCCCACTAACAGAATAATTGCCCAACCTAATTTTCAATTCTACCCAAGAAATAAGCTTGAAGATTCTATTAACTCAAGTGCGAGTCCCACTCAAATCCAACCCCTATCACTCATGAATTTATCCAACCTAAATTTGAAACTACCCAAGGTCATAGCTTCAATGACCCTACTAGGCAGACTGTTCCACTCATCAACTACCCTATTTCCAAACCAATATTTTCCTATATCATTTCTAAATCTAAACTTATCCAATTTGAATCCATTATTGCGGGTTCTCTCTTGGAGAGATATCCTCAAGACCTTATTTATATCCCCCTTATAAATACCCATCTTCCACTTATATACCTCGATCATGTCTCCCTCATTCTTCGTCTTACAAGTGAATGTAATTTAAGGGTCTTCAATCTTTCTTCATACGGAAGATTTCTAATGCTATGAATTAACTTTGTCATTCGTCGCTGAATGTTTTCTAACGAATTTATATCCATTCTGTAAAATGGAGACCAGAACTGAGCTGTATAATCTAGGTGAGGCCTTACTAATGATGTATAAAGCTGTAATATAACCGCTGGACTTCTGTTGCTTACACTTCTTGATATAAATCCCAGTAATCTATTTGCTTTATTTCTTACACTACAACTTTGATATTAAGAACATAAGAACATAAGAAAGGAGGAACACTGCAGCAGGCCTGTTGGCCCATACTAGGCAGGTCCTTCACAATCCGTCCCACTAACAGAATATTTGCTCAACCCAATTTTTAATGCTACCCAAGAAATAAGCTTTGACAATTCTACCCACTCATGCATGAGTCCCACTCAAATCCAACCCCTCTCACTCATGAATTTATCCAACCTAAATTTGAAACTACCCAAGGTCCTAGCTTCAATAACCCTACTAGGCAGACTGTTCCACTCATCAACTACCCTATTTCCAAACCAATACTTTCCTATATCCTTTCTAAATCTAAACTTATCTAACTTGAATCCATTATTGCGGGTTCTCTCTTGGAGAGATATCCTCAAGACCTTATTTATATCCCCTTTGTTAATACCTATTTTCCACTTGTATACCTCAAAAGGGGAATCCCCCTTTTTCTACCCTCAAATTCTAACGGTTTCCCCTTACAAGTGAATGTAATTTTAGGGTCTTCAATCTTTCTTCGTAAGGAAGATTTCTAATGCTATGTATTAATTTAGTCATTCTACGCTGAATATTTTCTAACGAATTTATGTCCATTCTGTAATATGGAGACCAGAACTGAGCTGCGTAATCTAGGTGAGGCCTTACTAATGATGTATAAAGCTGTAATATAACCTCTGGACTTCTGTTGCTAACACTTCTTGATATAAATCCCAGAAATCTGGAGCCTAAGTGTGCGCAATAAGGCTAACAGATTACTAGGATTTATTTCAAGAAGTGTAAGCAACAGAAGTCCAAAAGTTATTTTACAGCTCTATACATCACTAGTGAGACCTCATTTGGATTATGCAGCTCAGTTTTGGTCTCCTTACTACAGGATGGATATAGATTCATTGGAGAACATACAAAGAAGAATGACTAAAATGATTTACAGTATAAGAAGGTAAATTAGACACATATGCAACACTTGTGTATCTTTATTGAGGAAACGTTTCGCCACACAGTGGCTTCATCAGTCCATACAAAGGAGAATCGTGAAGAACAGGAGGAGTGTGAGGTTGTCAGCCCTCAATCTTGAGTAGATGTTGTCAGTCCATCAATCTTGAATAGAATAACAGCGTATGAGCAGAGGGAGCTATATACTGTAGACAGGAGAGGTGCAGCAGTTGTAGGAGGTGTCACATTTGTTCAATGTGGAAGTAGGTCGTGCCCAAGGAATAGGCAAGCGAAGAAATCCCTGTATTAAGATACCAAGATGTTGCAGTGTCAGACAGGATGTGAATGAATGGTTCAGAGAACCGACGAGTTGGTAAATTAGGACACATATGCAACACTTGTGATCTTTATTGAGAAACAGTTTGCCACAAGTGCTTCATCAGTCCATACAAAGGATTCTCCTTTGTATGGACTGATGAAGCCACTGTGTGCGAAACTTTCTCAATAAAGTACACAAGTGTGTATATGTCTAATTTACCAACTCGTCGGTTCTCTGAACCATTCATTCACAGTATAAGAAATCTCCCGTATGAAGATAGACTTAGAGAGTTGAATCTCCACTCTCGGAGAGACGTAGAATGAGGGGAGATATCATCGAGGTGTACAAGTGGATGATGGGCATAAACAAAGGAGATATTAATAAAATACTGAGGATATCGAACCAAGTAAGAACGAGAAATAACGGATTTAAATTGGATAAATTTAGATTTAGAAAGGACATAGGCAAGTACTGGTTTTCGAACAGAGTTGTAGATGCGTGGAACAATCTTCCGAGTACTGTGATAGAGGCTAGGACCTTGGGTGGCTTTAAAAGAGATTGGACAAATATATGAGTGGGAGGGCTGGGTTTGATTTG
>WNWK01035492.1:0-19735 GCA_009830355.1 Cherax destructor | reverse complement strand
ATATTGGATCGATGCCTGTGTCACCATTTGTGGTCATTTCAGACTCCCTTAGTGGTTTACTGGCTATCCAAAAATTTTATACACCTCACCCAGTAATTCTTCGTATCCAACTTTGGTTATGCTGTATCTCTAGCAAACCAAAGATATTGTTTTTTGTTGGGTCCCTGGTCATGTTGACGTATAGGGCAATGAACAGACAGACACTGCTGCGCGGCCAGCAGTACATGACCTTCCAGTTTCATATAGAGGTGTTCCATTCACAGACTATTTTGCTGTCATTGCTACCCACCTTCACACCCGTTGGTAACACCGTTGGTCTGACCTCCTACATAACAAACTTCAGTCTATTAAACCGAGTATAGGTTTCTGGGCTTCTTGTCACCAATGTCGAGGTTGGGAGACTACACTCTCCCTTCTTGGCATCGGCCACATTCGTCTTACTCACAGGTATCTCATGGAGAGGCTCCGTGTCCCTCTCTGTGAGCATTGTCAGGTTCCAGTATCTGTTCGCCATATTCTGTTGGACTGCCCACTCTATCAACGAGCACGCAGAATTTACCTCCAATGTCGTCTTCGCTCTGCTGCCCTTTCTTTACCTTCCCTTCTTGCTGATGGGCCCTCCTTTAATCCTGACTATCTCATTGACTTTTTGACAGCAACTGATTTACTACACAAACTCTGAAGATTATGCCTCTAGCACTCCCCTCAGTCCCTTCTACCTCAATCTCTTGCTACCCTCTATCCCTGCACTATCCACTGCCCCGCTACACTCCATAACCTACTAATTATCCCTCTCCCTCTTACTACCAATTCTCCCTGCATCCTGCCCTGCCCTGCTGCGCTGTATGACCCTTGAGGTTTAGCGCTTCTTTTGATTATAATAATCTGGACCTGCGTCCAAGGGAGCATGTAGGCCAGAATGAATTACAACAGCTGGACATGTTGAATGTTGAAGACAGAGTAAAACAACTAAAGCTAAATTACCTTTATAAAATTGCTCACAACCAGTGTCCCCAATATCTTACTGCCAGTTTTGTTAAGGCTGGGAACCAAAGCAATTATAGAACTAGGGGAAGGGAGAACAACTTTGCAGTACCTAGAGTCAGTGGTCAGGCTTCCAAGACTTTTTCTGTACAGCAATAAAACAGTGGAATAAACTGCCTGCACATGTCAAAGCCTGTCATAGCATGAGCCAGTTCAAGAGAGCCAAAATATACCTCGTGAATAAGGCTACAGAAAGGGAGGAGAGTGATTTCTTGTATGAAAATAACTAATTTTACCTCTCCCCAAGTATATCTTCTACGAGGAGAGGTTAAGGGAAATCGACCTGACGACACTGAAGGACAGGAGGGATAAGGGGACATGATAACGACATATAAAATTCTGAGAGGAATCGACAAGGTGGACAGACAGGATGCTTCAGAGGTGGGACACAGCAACAAGGGGTCACAATTGGAAGTTGAAGACTCAGATGAGTCACAGGGATGTTAGGAAGTATTTCTTCAGTCACAGAGTTGTCAGGAAGTGGAACAGTCTAAAAAGTGATGTAGTGGAGGCAGGAACCATACATAGCTTTAAGAAGAGGTATAATAAGGCTCATGGAGCAATGAGAGGGCATCTAGTAACGACCAGTGAAGAGGCGGCGCCAGGAGCTGTGAATCGAGCCCCGGAATTACAATTAGGTGAGCAAAATTAGGTGAGTACACACACACACACAAAAAAAAAAGGCCAAGTGTCTAATCGAGAAATCCCTCTGACAATGGTAACTAGCACACATACACCATCGCCCACATTACAAGGATACGCGCGGGGAAGCATGTACAAGAACTCTCGCCCACATGCACAAACAACGCGCGCGCGTGTGCACCTCACAAAAACACGCGCGGGGGTGAGACACAAGTGGAGTGTGGAGGAGGGACACAAGTGGAGTGTGGAGGAGGGACACAAGTGGAGTGTGTCCCTCCTCCACAGACAAGTCTTTTAGTAGGTCACAGTCAGAGGGACAGACAGATAAGTCTGTCTGTCCGTCTGTCTGATTCAGACAGGTCTTTTAGTAAGTCAAGGGAGAGGGAGAGACAGATAAGTCTGTCTGATTCAGACAAGTCTTTTAAGACACTAGTGGAGTATGGGGGTGGCACACTAGTGGAGTGTGGGGGAGCGACACTAGTGGAGAATGGGAGTGGGACACTAGTGGAGTGTGGGGAGGGGCACTAGTGGAGTGTGGGGGAGGGACACTAGTGGAGTGTGGGGAGGGACACTAGTGGAGTGTGGGGTGGGACACTAGTGGAGTGTGGGAGGGACACAAGTGGAGTATGAGGGTGAGACACTAGTGGAGTGTGGGGAGGGACACTAGTGGAGTGTAGGGAGGGACACTAGTGGAGTGTGGGGGTGGGGCACTAGTGGAGTGTGAGGGTGGGACACTAGTGGAGTGTAGGGTGGGACACTAGTGGAGTGTGGGAGGGACACTAGTAGAGTGTGGGAGAGACACTAGTGGAGTGTGGGGTGGGGCACTAGTGGAGTGGAGGGTGGGACACTAGTGGAGGTAGGGGTGGGACACTAGTGGAGTGTAGGGGAGGGACACTAGTGGAGTGTTGGGGTGGGACACTAGTGGAGTGTAGGGAGGGACACTAGTGGAGTGTGGGGTGGGGCACTAGTGGAGTGTGAGGGTGGGACACGAGTGGAGTGTGAGGGTGGGACACCTAGTGGAGTGTAGGGTGGGACACTAGTGGAGTGAGGGAGGGACACTAGTGGAGTGTGGGGTGGACACTAGTGGAGTGTAGGGGAGGGACACTAGTGGAGTGTGGGGTGGACACTAGTGAAGTGTGGGGTGGGACACTAGTGGAGTGTAGGGGTGGAACACTAGTAGTGTGGGGTGGACACTAGTGAAGTGTGAGGGTGGGACACTAGTGGAGTGTTTGGGTGGGACACTAGTGGTGTGGGGTGGGACACTAGTGGAGTGTAGGGTGAAACTCAGTAGAGTGTAGGGTGGACACTAGTGGAGTGTTGGGATGGGACACTAGTGGAGTGTAGGGGTGGGACACTAGTTGAGTGTGGCGTGGAATAGTGGAGTGTGGAGATGGGACACTACTGGAGTGTAGGGGTGGGACAGTAGTGGAGTGCGAGGGTGGGACACTAGTGGAGTGTGGGGTGGGACACTAGTGGAGTGTGGGATGGGACACTAGTGAAGTGTAGGGGTGGACACTAGTGGAGTGTAGGGGTGGGACACTAGTGGAGTGTTTGGGTGGGACACTATTGGAGTGTTTGGGTGGGACACTAGTGGAGTGTGGGGTGGGACACTATTGGAGTGTTTAGGTGGAACACTAGTGGAGTGTAGGGGTAAGACACTAGTGGAGTGTGGGGGGGACACTAGTGGAGTGTGGGGTGGGACACTAGTGGAGTGTGGGGTGGAATAATAGTGGAGTGTAGGGGTGGGGACACTAGTGGAGCGTGGGGTGGGACACTAGTGAATTGTGGGGTGGGACACTAGTGGAGTGGGGTGGGACACTAGTGGAATGTGGGGCGGAATAATAGTGGAGGTGGGGTGGGACACTCAGTGGAGTGGGGGTGAGACACTAGTGGAGTGTAGGGGTGGGACACTTGTGCATTGTGGGCGTGGGACACTAGTGCAGTGTGGGCGTGGGACACTAGTGGAGTGTGGGGTGGGATACTAGTGGAGTGTGGGGGAGGGACACTAGTAGAGTGTCGGGGTACTACACCAGTGGTGTGGGGGTGGAACAATGCAGTGGAGTGTGGGGTTGAACAATGGAGTGGGGGCTGGGACACTGTAGTAGAGTCTGGGGGTGGAAGAATGTAGTGGTGTGGGGTTGGGACACTACTGGAGTGTGGAGGAGGGACACTATTGGAGTGTGGAAGTGGGACACTATTTGAGCGTGGGGGTCGGACAATGTAGTGGGAGAGGGACACTAGTGGAGTGTGGGGGTGGGGCACTAGTGGATTGTGGGGGTGGGACACTAGTGGAGTGTAGGGGTGGGACACTAGTGGAGTGTAGGGGTGGGACACTAGTGAAGTTTGGGGGTGGGACACTAGTGGAGTGTGGGGGTGGGATACTAGTGGAGTGTGGGGTTGGGTCACTAGTGGTGTGGGGATGGGACACTAGTGGAGTGTGGGGGTGGGACACTAGTGGAGTGTGGGAGTGGGAATGTTTGCACTGTGAGGTAAAAGTAGTGTGTAGTCAGGTTTAGTACAATTAAGGTTATGGCATGAGACAGGTGAATAGTTGCACCACCTGCCCCCGGGGTACCAGCTGGTGGGTGGGGCATGTTAGAGCAGTAGATGGAGCTGATGCACCACCTGCCCCAGGAGCATCAGCTGGTGGAGCTGATGCACCACCTGCCCCCAGGGTACCAGCTGGTGGGTGGGGCATGTTAGAGTAGCAGGTGTAGTTGCACCACCTGCCCCCGGGGTACCAGCTGGTGGGTGGGGCATGTTAGAGTAGCATGTAGAGCAGTTGCACCACCTGCCCCTGGGGCACCAGCTGGTGGGTGGGGTATGTCAGAGCAGCAGGTGGAGCTGATGCACCACCTGCCCCCGGGGTACCAGCTGGCACAATGTTTACTCACAAACATTCACTTATAAATTTTAATTTATCAATGCAGTCGTTTCATGAGACAATGAGAAGCCTGTGAGAGATGGTTTAGAGAGTGCCAGAGTGCCATCTTGAGGGAGTGTCAGCCTGGGAAGAGTGCTTGCCAGGGCCAAGTGTAAGTGCCACATGATAAGCATGTGCGGTTGCTGTTACCGCTCAAGAGTAGCACTATAAATGCATATCACTCCCTACACAGTGCCAGTAGGCTAGTCTCAGCCCACACGACACGCCATCAACCTTTTAACAAGCTGGCGGTGTCTGTATCAAGACTCATAAGACAATTGTAACAATATCGCGCCTTCAAGAAATACATAATGTAGCAAGCACAGCGGCATCATCAACTCATATCCAAACTCAGCTCCAGTGACTCATTCTATTCCACACCCTCTTCACCATGTTAACGTTCGTCAGCGCTACTCACCGTTCTTGAGCTCATGGTAGATGATGTCTCCATCTTGTGCTGGAGTCCTTTTCGACGTAGATGGCTCCATAAACGAGCAATAATTCAATTATGTGGAAACACAAACATAGCCCGCAGAGACGCACTTGTACAAGATGACACTATAATCTGCTGCCACACGCAAGCCAAGAGTCTCGTACCATGTGCAGCATCCACTCTCTTTATCTTATTCTTGCTTTCCACTTTAAACTCACGTAATGAGCCGCTATGCACAATCTACGTATTAGGCTTTCCAGCAGTATTATTTATTCACGAGAGGTATGGATGTTATTGAATTGTTTGTGCGCGTGGCAGTGTAGTATCCGGCAGCGCTCAGCTGATGTTACAGGTAGTGTTGTACACAACCTTGCCACTCCTCCCTCACACCATACACACCTCCTTGTTTTAACACTATCTGATAAACTGGCACCTGCCTAATCAACACAATCGCCCAGACTAGCACTCTTACATATGTAAGACAGCCTTGGGTGAAGCCACTTGCCGCTGCCGTCCCACTGAAGCATATTACTGCCGCGTACGTAAGCTCTCAAGGCTAGGCTAAGAATTTACATGTGTTGTGTTCTTAGTAAACCTTACCCTCTCAAACACATCACTTACACTGTTTTGCTGGGCTATCACTCAAAGGTTTAGCGCTTCTTTTTGATTATAATAATGTCTATCACTCAGGCCGCCACCTATGGTGGCGAACCCTGTATCTATTATGCTAAACTATCTTTGTTTATATTAAAATAGATAATGTTTTATATGCTAGTTTGTACTAAAAATTATAACCTTGATTGCTGTAACAGTTTATATCTAAATATGTTTTACTCATTCCAGCATTAATCTAAATTTTTTCAGACCCCTTGAAAAGTTATATCATTATCTCTGTTGACAGTTGTAATTCATCACGATTTTGACAGCTGTCGACACCAGCTTTAATGTGTTATTTATTGGGCTAAGTATTGAGGAAATATAAGATATTGATGTTTATATATATATATATATATATATATATATATATATATATATTTATATATATAAAGAGCATAAGATTTACGTTATTGCACAACATAAAGGAGAAAATAAGCAAGAAATTCCTTGATGTCGGTGAGGGACTCTTGATTCCAGGAATCAGAGCTGTCCTTCCCTTCCAAGGATCAAATATAAATGCCTCCTATTTCCCCAGGCACTGCATGACTCCTACATTTAGATTTAAGACTTCCACCTAAATCCAAGAATGCAAGAATGAAGGAACACTGCAGTAGGCCTACTGGCTAATGTGAGGTAGGTCTACCTTACACCCACCTACATCCACTCTTATAGTTCCTGTTCCAGCCTAGTCTTAAAGCTGTGCAAGGTGCTTGCTTCACTGGCGCTGCTTGCAAGTTTGCCTTCCATGTTTAGAAAACGGTAAATCAAACCTCACACTCCGAGGTTAATGGTATGTATTTTGTTTATATAAATATAATCATTTATCATAGACGTTCTGTAGTTTTTTTTTACTGACACAATACTCAGTAGGTAGCGCACGTACTCTTGTCAGAGCTGAACCACTGAGAACCTTCCCGAGAACAGCAGCTCAGGCAAGCTGAACGTGTGCATGAGAAGAGCTGTAGTTCAAGCAAGCTGAACATGTGCATGAGTGAGGATGAGAGCAGCTCAAGCTGAACGTGTATATGAGTGAAAAGAACAGCAGCTCAAGCAAGCTGAACGTGTGTGTGAGGAGAACAACTCTAGCAAGTTGAACGTGTGTATAAGTGAGGATTCTTGCAAGTGTGCAAGCTTCTTGGAATGTTATCTTGGTGATGCAAGAGATGGCGTTGTTTTGAGAAGTAGAAATAAAGAGACTTTTATTGGGGCAATATTTAGTACCGAGAGAGCATATGGATACACAAAAGGAGTTGGAACTAGGCCCTAAAAGGATTAACAGAAGTACATCTAGATTTATATCTACATTTGACTCGCCTGTTGCAATCAAATTTAGGATATTTGCTTAATATATCTTTTATCTTATTTTTATTAATAAAATACCTTGACATCTCACATAGCTTATCTTACCGTTTATTTATATATTCCTCAATAAATGAACACTTTAGTGCATAATGTTCAAGATAGTTACCATAAGTCTGGCCACATACTTTGCATTTGGTTTATCATCTGTGTGTCTGCCAAACTGCCGGAAGTACTTATAACCAAGCTTAAGCCTGGCCACTGCAACATCAATCAATTTGTTCACAATGTAAGTTGCTCCATAAGTGTACTTTTCGACCTTCATGTTATCATAGTGATAGATATACTGACTGTTGCTACATACAACCACTGTGGTTGGTGTTAGCTAGTGGGAGACCAATATGTTGCTACACACAACCACTGTGGTTGGTGTTAGCTAGTGGGAGACCAATATGTTGGTACACAACCACTGTGGTTGGTATTAGCTAGTGGGAGACCACTATGTTGCTACATACAACCACTGTGGTTGGTGTTAGCTAGTGGGAGACCACTATGTTGCTACATACAACCACTGTGGTTGGTGTTAGCTAGTGGGAGACCAATATGTTGCTACACACAACCACTGTGGTTGGTGTTAGCTAGTGGGAGACCAATATGTTGCTACACACAACCACTGTGGTTGGTGTTAGCTAGTGGGAGACCAATATGTTGCTACACACAACCACTGTGGTTGGTGTTAGCTAGTGGGAGACCAATATGTTGGTACACAACCACTGTGGTTGGTGTTAGCTAGTGGGAGACCAATATGTTGCTACACACAACCACTGTGGTTGGTGTTAGCTAGTGGGAGACCAATATGTTGCTACACAACCACTGTGGTTGGTGTTAGCTAGTGGGAGACCAATATGTTGCTACACACAACCACTGTGTTGGTGTTAGCTAGTGGGAGACCAATATGTTGGTACACAACCACTGTGGTTGGTGTTAGCTAGTGGGAGACCACTATGTTGCTACACACAACCACTGTTGTTGGTGTTAGCTATTGGGAGACCACTATGTTGCTACATGCAACCACTGTGGTTGGTGTTAGCTAGTGGGAGACCACTATGTTGCTACATACAACCACTGTGGTTGGTGTTAGCTATTGGGAGACCACTATGTTGCTACACACAACCACTGTGGTTGGTATTAGCTAGTGGGAGACCACTATGTTGCTACACACATCCACTGTGGTTGGTGTTAGCTAGTGGGAGACCACTATGTTGCTACACACAACCAGTGGTTAGTGTTAGCTAGTGGGAGACCACTATGTTGCTACACACAACCAGTGGTTGGTGTTAGCTAGTGGGAGACCACTATGTTGCTACACACAACCACTGTGGTTGGTGTTAGCTAGTGGGAGACCACTATGTTGCTACACACAACCACTGTGGTTGGTGTTAGCTAGTGGGAGACCACTATGTTGCTACACACAACCAGTGGTTGGTGTTAGCTAGTGGGAGACCACTATGTTGCTACACACAACCACTGTGGTTGGTGTTAGCTAGTGGGAGACCACTATGTTGCTGCACACAACCACTGTGGTTGGTGTTAGCTAGTGGGAGACCAATATGTTGCTACACACAACTTAAAAAGATCGATTCAACAGCGGAGGGAAGAACTAGTCAACCTTCCACCCCCTCTTATATTGTTATTGTGTTAAGTTCGTCATGGTAAATCAGCTGACCCGTACACTGGTGCCGCCGCTGTGGAGAACCTTCATTATCACATCCTGTGATGTGATATATAATGTTTTTCTGTAGTGGAGCGGAAAGCAAGGGCAAGGCCTCGGTAAAACACTCCACGGAGCGTGTTGACTTGTGTCTAACATCACCGGCAGGAGAAATTTTCCTACTTCGTTTGGCAAGGTACCAACTGCATTGCAAAACTATGGTCTTTCCCATATATGATAAATATATATATTCTTTCTTCTTTCAACACGTCGGCCGTTTCCCACCGAAGCGGGGTGGCCCAAAAGGAAAAACGAAAGTTTCTCCTTTTACATTTAGTAATATAGTATACAGGAGAAGGGGTTACTAGCCCCTTGCTCCCGGCATTTTAGTCGCCTCTTACGACACGCATGGCTTAAGGAGGAAGAATTCTGTTCCACTTCCCCATGGAGAATATATATATATATATATATATATATATATATATATATATATATATATATATATATATATATATATATATTATATATATATATTTATATATATATATATTATTATTATATATTTATTATATATATATATATATATATATATATATATATATATATATATATATATATATATATTTATTATATATATTTATATATATATATATATTTATTTATTTATTATATATATATATATATATATATATATATTATATTTAATAAATATATATATAATAAATTTTATACCTACGACAGCAGCAACAACTGACTTTCAGCGCTGTTCTCTTGTTGCAGAGTTGTTCTCGCCGAGTTGTTTTTCTTTGAGGGGATAAGATAGGGCTTTCGAGACTCAGCTCCTGGCGCCGGCGTCTTGTCCTCTCTTATGAGGCAAATGTCGTGTCCTACTTGTGCCGGGTCACCATTTGGAGAAGACCCGGGCCGGATGTACCGGCGAACCTACAACAACAACCTACGTACGGAAGGATCGTGAAGGTCGAGGAAGCGGACAAAATAATAGAGACAATGGGCATCGCGCAGATCTTGTAAAGACGAGACGTTCACCTCTTCATGAAGGCCCTGGCTGGGGAGGATCGAAAAGCCCCGGGCAGAATATAGAAGAAAGGTTCGTCTGTCAACCTCCCAGGAAAGATGGGCGATGGTTTTAAGAAGGTTCAAGACGGCTATGACAAGCAGCTTTCATGGATGTTATATGAGGCTTCCAGGAGATTCGACGATCGAGCAAAAGACCGAGAAATTTGATCGTATGGTGAGTCATGCAGGTGTAGGACGGAGTGAGGAACAACACAGAATCTTGTGAAAGTAATCTGATGTGTTTTAGCAACAGAAAATTTAAACCTATTAGAGGTGGCCCAGTGGCAAGCAATATGAACAGCGGACTGTAGAGTGGCTGCTACAAGGTGACAGTCAACACCTGCACAAGCTGTAGCAAAATCATCGACATGAAAAGACGACCAATTATTGGAAGGGAGGACAGAGGCAAGGTTATCAATAGCAAGCAGGAAGAGACGGGTGCTAAGAACAACGCTGAGGGACGCCATCACCCTGGACGAAGTCAGGGGAAAAGGTGTTTTTACCAGAACGCAGAAGTGCCTCTCCGACAAGAAATCCCCGAGGACAAGCGAGAAATTGCCTCGGAGGCCCAAGAAATAGACATGGGCCTTATGACACCAGGTAGTATCATAAGTTTTTTGAGATAAAAAACAAAGATTGCAATAACCGAGTGATTACACTCAATAACAAAATTAAACTCTTTATCTTGTTCAGAAACCAAATTAGTTATTTTAAATTAGTTTTGATGCGCTGATCAATAATCTAAGTTTTTTAGTCTCTTACGAAATCTTATGATAAATATTTTGGCTATCTAAGGTTGAAGAACCACATGATGTAAGTTACCTAACAATCATAGATATTATATTATGCATAAATATTGGCTGTATAACCCTTGTGGTTTAGCGCTTCTTTTGATTATAATAATAATAATGCATAAATATTAAATGTGCTGTATGCAATGACAAAAGCTTATATTTTGTAACATAAATTCATTATATATATGCATAGCAAAACTAGCAGAAATTTCCATATAGTTATACAAACATAGATCAGAGTTTTCAATCTTTTTCACTTATGTTGAGTATGGTTCTCTGGCACCAGTGCCCAGCAGTAGTTCATCAAACTGACCATCAGGTGTCCCTGATATCTCTACTTCATGATGGTTGTGTCTTGGTGGATCATTCACCATGAAGTTCTGTATCACAGAACCTGTACGTGAATGTAGTGTGTGGCGCCTCTTGTTCTCTTACATCAAGTGTCAGTAGTGTGTGTGGCGCCTCTTGTTCTCTTACATCAAGTGTCAGTAGTGTGTGTGTCGCATCTTGTTCTCTTACATCAAGTGTCAGTAGTGTGTGTGGCGCCTCTTGTTCTCTTACATCAAGTGTCAGTAGCGTGTGGCGCCTCTTGTTCTCTTACATCAAGTGTCAGTAGTGTGTGGCGCTTCTTGTTCTCTTACATCAAGTGTCAGTAGTGTGTGGCGCCTCTTGTTCTCTTACATCAATTGTCAGTAGTGTGTGTGTCGCCTCTTGTTCTCTTACATCAAGTGTCAGTAGTGTGTGTGGCGCCTCTTGTTCTCTTACATCAAGTGCCAGTAGTGTGTGTGGCGCCTCTTGTTCTCTTACATCAAGTGCCAGTAGTGTGTGGCGCCTCTTGTTCTCTTACATAAAGTGCCAGTAGTGTGTGTGTCGCCTCTTGTTCTCTTACATCAAGTGTCAGTAGTGTGTGGCGCCTCTTGTTCTCTTACATCAAGTGCCAGTAGTGTGTGTGGCGCCTCTTTTTCTCTTACATCAAGTGTCAGTAGTGTGTGGCGCCTCTTGTTCTCTTACATCAAGTGCCAGTAGTGTGTGTGGCGCCTCTTGTTCTCTTACATGAAGTGTCAGTAGTGTGTGGCGCCTCTTGTTCTCTTACATCAAGTGCCAGTAGTGTGTGTGGCGCCTCTTGTTCTCTTACATGAAGTGTCAGTAGTGTTTGGCGCCTCTTGTTCTCTTACATCAGTGCCAGTAGTGTGTGGCGCCTCTTGTTCTCTTACATGAAGTGTCAGTAGTGTTTGGCGCCTCTTGTTCTCTTACATCAAGTGCCAGTAGTGTGTGTGGCGCCTCTTGTTCTCTTACATCAAGTGTCAGTAGTGTGTGGCGCCTCTTGTTCTCTTACATGAAGTGTCAGTAGTGTTTGGCGCCTCTTGTTCTCTTACATCAAGTGTCAGTAGTGTGTGTGGCGCCTCTTGTTCTCTTACATCAAGTGTCAGTAGTGTGTGGCGCCTCTTGTTCTCTTACATCAAGTGTCAGTAGTGTGTGGCGCCTCTTGTTCTCTTACATGAAGTGTCAGTAGTGTTTGGCGCCTCTTGTTCTCTTACATCAAGTATCAGTAGTGTGTGTGGCGCCTCTTGTTCTCTTACATCAAGTGTCAGTAGTGTGTGGCGCCTCTTGTTCTCTTACATCAAGTGTCAGTAGTGTGTGGCGCCTCTTGTTCTCTTACATCAAGTGTCAGTAGTGTGTGTGGCGCCTCTTGTTCTCTTACACGAAGTGTCAGTAGTGTTTGGCGCCTCTTGTTCTCTTACATCAAGTGTCAGTAGTGTGTGTGGCGCCTCTTGTTCTCTTACATGAAGTGTCAGTAGTGTGTGGCGCCTCTTGTTCTCTTACATGAAGTGTCAGTAGTGTGTGTGGCGCCTCTTGCTTGTTCTGTCTCACAAGCGCTAGTGGTGTTATGGCTGTGTCATGGTACTGGTGGACCCAGTCACTGGTGCTCCTCGCCGCTCTGCCTCACTCACTCTACTCACTCATCACCAGCCTGAACCTCGCTACCTTGTGTGTGTTGGCTGACACCTCCAGTGTCTCACCTCCACGTGTGTGTGTGTGTGTGTGTGTGTGTGTGATATCTATTTGTGATATCTATGCGAGTTTTATATACTGGTTGTCAAACTTCTGGCATATACGCCTACACCACTCACTTGTGTGTGGTGTGGGCGCCAGCAATGAGCACCCACCTGTGTGGTGTGGGCGCCAGCAGTGAGCACCCACCTGTGTGGTGTGGGCGCCAGCAGTGAGCACTCACCTATGTGTGGTGTGGGCGCCAGCAGTGAGCACCTACCTATGTGTGGTGTGGGTGCCAGCAGTGAGCACCAACCTATGTGTGGTGTGGGCGCCAGCAGTTAGCACCCACCTATGTGTGGTGTGGGCGCCAGCAGTGAGCACCGACCTGTAGGTGGTGTGGGTGCCAGCAGTGAGTATCGACCTGTGGGTGGTGTGGGTGCCAGCAGTGAGCACCCACCTGTGTGGTGTGGGCGGAAGCAGTGAGCACCCATCTGTGGGTGGTGTGGGTGCCAGCAGTGAGCACCCACCTGTGTGGTGTGGGCGGAAGCAGTGAGCACCCACCTGTGGGTGGTGTGGGCGGACCAGGGTGGTGTGGTGCCAACATGCAGCAACACAGTGCCAGGATCAATAGGACCACAACACAACCTTCATTTATCAACACGTTCATGTACGTTTATTTGGCAAGTGTCTCTTGTGAAACATTCACGGCCTAAAAAAAGAAAATAATCACCTCATTTTACCTTTGCCTAATATAATTATAATTAACTTAATTTGATGCACTATGCTTAAAAATCGAATTACATAAGCTGTTTACTTTGCGTGAAGCGCTAAAACCGGGTGGGTCATTCAGAGCAAATATTGACTGAAAACTCACTCTGGTAATGAGCAGTATAAGTCACCAACCCATACTCTTAACTCACATGAGCATCTATGAGCGTTACTCACACACTGTTAGCAGGTTTTGTGTGCGAGGGGCTTGGACTTCCAGCAAGGGTGCGTGAGCGTGTTAGACAGGAGCGAATGGAGACAAGTGGTTTTTAGGACTTGACGTGCTGTTGGAGTGTGAGCAAGGTAACATTTATGAAGGGATTCAGGGAAACCGGCAGGCCGGACTTGAGTCCTGGAGATGGGAAGTACAGTGCCGGCACTCTGAAGGAGGGGTGTAAATGTTGCATTTATATCATTTGAGTTAGTGGAGGGGCACAGGGAAGAGCTGACCACTGAGGAGCTGCAGGAACTTAAGGAGGAGCACAAGACTAAGATGGATGCACTCTCTTCAGGCTGGGAAGAGGAGATAGAGGAAGCCCCTACTTCATTAATCAAGGAAATCTTTGCCATATGGATGGACGTCTAAAACTTTGCAGAGAAGTACCACCCCAACAAAGCCCAAACAAGCCGTAATAGCATTGTCTGGAATGACCAGTCAATGTCACATTTCCGAAACATCCTGAGGAGAAGGCAGAAGCAAAGTTTTTGGACAGGTTTTTAGTAAAGTCAAACCTGGTGAACTTCAACCAGGTCCAAACAGGGAAAAGAGACAGAAAAGAGAAGGGGACTCTCCTTCCAAACAATAACATTTCCTTCTCCTCCCTCCTCAGCACTATCCTAGTAGGCACTCCACTCTTTCAGCAAAGTAAAGTGAGGTTAAATTTGCATTTATTTCATCTAATTCTTTTTGTATTTATGTATGTATTTTAGTATTAAGCAGTGTTTAAATTACATATTTTAGTATTAAGCAGTGTTTAAATTACATATTTTAGAATTAAGCAGTGTTTAAATTACATATTTTAGAATTAAGCAGTGTTTAAATTACATTTTAGTATACAGTTTTAATTACATTTTTAGATTAGCAGTGTTTAAATTGTTTTATACAACCCCATCAATGTATAATATGCAAATAACATTAGGATTTTTTTTCATGGGAACGGATTAATCGTTTACCCTACAGTATTTCTTATGGGAAAATTCGTTTGGTATACGTCCTGTTTGGTATAAGTCCAAGGTCCTGGAACGGATTAAGGACGTATACCGAGGTACCACTGTGTATATATATATATATATATATATATATATATATATATATATATATATATATATATATATATATATATATATATATATATATATACTACTTTTAGTTGTAGCTACAGTGAGAGTAAAAGGTAGATGGGATGTAGATGAATGGTTCAGAGAACCGACAAGTTATAAATTAGACACATATGCAACATTTGGGTCGATGTGTTCAGTCCATCAATCTTGTAGAAAGTACAGCATATGTCCGTAGAGGTGGCTTATATACTGTAGTCAGGTGAGGTGAAGCAGCAGGAGGCGGGGTCATATTGTATTGGACTGAGGAAGCCACTGTGTGGCGAAACGTTTCCTCAATAAAGATACACAAATGTTGCATATGTGTCTAATTTATAACTTGTCGGTTCTCTGAACCATTCATCTACACCCTGTCTGACACATCAACATCTTGGGATCTTATTACAAACGAATTCTTCAACACTTGTCCAACCTTTGGACGAAGACCTACTTCGACTAGTGGATGGTACCACTATGACCCCGCCTCCTGCTGCTTCGCCTCACCTGACTACAGTATATAAGCCACCTCTACGGACATATGCTGTACTTTCTACAAGATTGATGGACTGAACACATCGACTCCAGGCCGAGGGACTGATTACCTCAAAAATCCTCCTCTCCTTACACCTTTCTACTTTGTATTGGACTGATGAAGCCACTGTGTGGCGAAACGTTTCCTCAATAAAGATACCCAAGTATTGCATATGTATCTAATTTATTAGGTAGATGGGATACAAGGAAAATGGAAACAGCAAGTAAGAGAGAAGTGAAGATTTATAAACTAAAGGAGGAGGCGGTTAGGGTAAGATATAAACATCTGTTGGAGGACAGATGGGCTAGTGAGAGTATAATCAGTGGGGTAGAAGAGGTATGGGGTAAGTTTAAGAATATAGTGATAGAGTGTTCAGCAGAAGTTTGTGGTTATAGGAAAGTGGGTGCGGGAGGGAAGAAGAGCGATTGGTGGAATGATGATGTAAAGAGAGTAGTAAGAGAGAAAAAGTTAGCATATGAGAGATTTTAACAAAGTAGAAGTGATGCAAGGAGGGAAGAGTATATGGAGAGAAAAAGAGACGTTAAGAGAGTGGTGAAGCAATGTAAAAAGACAGCAAATTTTGTTGAAAATAAGAAAAAGCTTTGGAGTGAGATTAACAAGTTGAGAAAGCCTAGGGAAAGAATGGATTTGTCAGTTAAAAATAGGAGAAGAGAGTTATTAAATGGAGAGTTAGAGGTATCGGGAAGATGGAGGGAATGTTTTGAGGAATTGTTAAATGTTGATGAAGATAGGGAAACTGTGATTTCGTTGTGAGTGTGGGGGAAGTTCATGAGGCTGTGAGTAGAATGAAAGGGGGTAAAGCAGCTGGGATGGATGGGATAAAGATAGAAATGTTAAAGGCAGGTGGGGATATAGTTTTAGAGTGGTTAGTGTTTTTATTTAATAAATGTATGGAAGTCGGTAAGGTACCTAGGGATTGGCAGAGAGCATGCATAATTCCTTTGTATAAAGGCAAAGGGGACAAAAGAGAGTGTAAAAATTATAGGGGAATAAGTCTGATGAGTATACCGGGTAAAGTGTATGGTAGAGTTATTATTGAAAGAATTAGGAGTAAGACGGAGAGCAGGAAAGCGGATGAACAAGGAGGCTTTAGGAAGGGTAGGGGGTGTGTAGACCAAGTGTTTGCAGTGAAACATTTAGGTGAACAATATTTAGATAAGGGTAAAGAGGTGTTTGTGGCATTTATGGATTTGGAAAAGGCATATGATAGGGTGGATACTGGGGCAATGTGGCAGATGTTGCAAATGTATGGAATAGGAGGTAGGTTATTGAAAGCGGTGAAAAGTTTTTACGAGGATAGTGAGGCACAGGTTAGAGTATGTAGGCGAGAGGTACATTATTTCCCAGTAAAAGTAGGCCTTAGACAAGGATGTGTGATGTCACCGTGGTTGTTTAATATATTTATAGATGGAGTTGTAAGAGAAGTGAATGCTCGGGTGTTGGCAAGAGGTGTGGGGTTAAAAGATAAAGAATCTAACACAAAGTGGTAGTTGTCACAGTTGCTCTTTGCTGATGACACTGTGCTTTTGGGGGATTCTGAAGAGAAGTTGCAGAGGTTGGTGGATGAGTTTGGTAGGGTATGTAAAAGAAGGAAATTAAAAGTGAATATACGAAAGAGTAAGGTGATGAGGATAACAAAAAAATTAGATAATGGAAGAGTGTATATCAGATTAGAGGGAGAGAGTATGGAGGAGGTGAATGTGTTCAGATATTTGGGAGTGGATGTGTCAGCAGATGGGTATATAAAGGATGAGGTGAATCATAGAATTAACGAGGAGAAAAAGGTGAGTGGTGCACTGAGGAGCTTGTGGAGACAGAGAACTTTATCCATGAAAGCAAAGAGGGGAATGTATGAGAGTATAGTTATACCAACACTCTTGTATGGGTGTGAGGCATGGGTTATGAATGTTGCAACAAGGAGAAGGCTGGAGGCAGTGGAGATGTCGTGTCTGAGGGCAATGTGTGGTGTGAATATAATGCAGAGAATCCGTAGTTTGGAGATTAGGAGGTGTGGGATTACCAAATCTATTATCCAGAGAGCTGAGGAGGGGTTGTTGAGATGGTTTGGACATATAGAGAGGATGGAGCAAAATAGAATGACTTCGAGAGTGTATAAATCTGTAGTGGAGGGAAGGCGGGGTAGGGGTTGGCCTAGAAAAGGTTGGAGGAGGGGAAGGAGGTTTGTGTGCGAGGGTCTTGGACTTCCAGCAAGCGTGCGTGAGTGTGTTAGATAGGAGCGAATGGAGACAAATGGTTTTTAGGACTTGACGTGCTGTTGGAGTGTAAGCAAGGGTTTCAGGGAAACCGGCAGGCCGGACTTGATTTCTGGAGATGGGAAGTACAGTGCCGGAACTCTGAATGAGGGGTGTTAATGTTGCAGTTTTGTAGGTAGTGTAAGAACGTTTCTGGCAAGACAGTGATGGAGTGAATGATGATGAAAGTTTTTCTTTGTCGGGCCACACTGCCTTGGTGGGAAACGGCCGATGTGTTAATAAATAATATAAATAAATATATATATATATATATATATATATATATATATATATATATTATTATTATTATATATATATATATATTATATATATATATATATATATATATATTATAATCATACATATAAACTTAGTACATGCACACATACATTCAAAACACATACGCAATATATCTACGTAAGTGTACAGACATGTATATATATATATGGAGATGTAATTATACTCACATGCGTAAGTATACATCTACACACGCATACAAACAAAAAGTTTTTATACGTATATACACACCTACACACATGCGTACATACGCACATATATTGGTGTTTTAGTTGAATAATACGGCATATGTGTATGTTACTTTATGTGTTAGTGTGTGTATGTGTGCTTACTAAGTAGTACTCACCGTGTTTTGTTTGCAGGGGTCGAGTCACAGCTCCTAGCCCCGCCTCTTCGCTAGGTCCACTCTCTCCCGGCTCCAAGAGCCATATGTGTATGTATATGTGTGGGTGCGTGTGTGTGTGCGGGTGTGGGTGTGTATGTGTAGGTGAGTATGTACGTATACGTGGGTGTATATGTACGATATATGTGAGTGCCTCAATAAGTACGAGTGAGTGCCTCAATATGTACGTGTGAGTGCGTATATACGTACGTGTGAGAGCGTATATATGTACGTGAGGCGATATATGACGTGAGTGCGATATAGACGTGGAGTGCGTATATGACGGTGATGCGATATACGTACGTGTGAGTGCGTATATATGTACGGGAGTGCGTATATACGTACATGCGAAGTCGCGATATAGACTGAGTGCGCATATTGCACGGTGATGCATATATGCACGTGGAGGCGCATATACGCACGCGGAGTGCGATATAGACGTGGAGTGCGCATATATGCACGCGTGAGTGCATATATGTACGCGTGAGCGCGCATATAGTACGTGAGTGCGCATATATGCACGTGAGTCGATATACGTACGGTGGAGTGCGTATATAGCACGGTGAGTGCACATACGCACGCGTGAGTGCCATATATGTACGTCGAGTGCTATAGATACGGTGAGTGCGTATATATGTACGTGTGAGTGCGTATATATGTACGTGTGAGTGCGTATATATGTACGTGTGAGTGCGTATATATGTACGTGTGAGTGCGGTGCCCCGTAGCTCGATTGCTAGCGCACTCAGCTCACGCACTAAGGTCCGGGGGTCGATCCCCGGTACGGCTGGAAACATTAGGACGTGTTTCCATAAGACACCTGTTGTCCCTGTTCACCCATCAGTAAAATAGGTACCTTTGTGTTAGTCGACTGGTGTGGGTTGCATCCTGGGACAAAACTGACCTGATTTGCCCGAAATGCTCTGCATAACAAGCGGCTTTCTGTATAGTAGTATGTCATTGAAGTCAGCTAGGCCTGTATACCTTGTACATGTACTTGTAGAAATAAAGATATTAATATTATTATTATTCTTGTTATTATTATATATGTACGTGTGAGTGCGTATGCAGGTTCGTATAAATGCGTATGTATGTATGTATGTATGTATGTATGTATGTATGTGTGTAGGTATCTCGGTGTGGGTGTATTGGTATGTGTGCACGCTGGTGTGTGTATGTGTGCACGCTGGTGTGTGATGTGTGCACGCTGGGTGTGTATGTGTGCACGCTGGTGTGTATGTGTGCACGCTGGTGTGTGTATGTGGCACGCTGGTGTGTATGTGTGCACGCTGGTGTGTATGTGTGCACGCTGGTGTGTGTATGTGTGCACGCTGGTGTGTGTATGTGTGCACGCTGGTGTGTGTATGTGTGCACGCTGGTGTGTGTATGTGTGCACGCTGGTGTGTGTATGTGTGCACGCTGGTGTGTGTATGTGTGCACGCTGGTGTGTGTATGTGTGCACGCTGGTGTGTGTATGTGTGCACGCTGGTGTGTGTATGTGTGCACGCTGGTGTGTGTATGTGTGCACGCTGGTGTGTGTATGTGTGCACGCTGGTGTGTGTATGTGCACCTGGGGTGTGATGTGTGCACC